>JAODAL010049981.1:0-27773 GCA_025379985.1 Phyllomedusa bahiana | reverse complement strand
TTTCCCAAAATTTTGGGAGAGCGAGCGACGCCTTAGGGGTTTTCAAAATGAATCTATAATAAACTGTACATGCCAGAAATCAAATGATAAGACTGACAAAGTTGTAGCGATCTCTATATAAAATGAAAAATAATATGGGGGTAATGAAAATAAACAAATAAATATGAATTCATTGAATTCATTATACACAGAGTGTATAAGGGTGTGTTATATGGGTGGGGGGAGCAAAGTGTTTAAGGGTGTGCTATATGGTTGGGATGAGCAGAGTCTATAAGGGCATGTAGTATGGGTGGGTGGAGTAGAGTGTATAAGGGCATGTTATATGGGTGGGGGAACACAGTGTATAACGGTGTGTTATATGGGTGGGAGGAATTAATCTATCAGCTAAAGATACTCAGCAATTGTCCAGATCCTTTACATTAGAGCTGTCACTGTCAGAGAAGCAGAGAGAAGCACAGGTAGTCTGTTTAACACAGCTCAGGGGGGAGAGAGCACAGAGAGCACAGGACAGACAATCACAGCACAGGGGATGTGTTCCGACCTGGGCGCAGCACTAAATGCAGGCAGTCAATACAGCAAAGAGGGTGCAGGCTGCAGAAGGAGCTCTAGACAAACACAGATTAGGTAAAAGCAGCTATACTAAATGATTTAGGTAATACAAACCAATTGCAAGTGCTTAATTTTACTGTCCCCATCATTACAGATACGAGGTTTGTAGTGAGAAAAACCCTTTATGGATTTAATTTTCACCTTCCAACTATGTCAACTTTAGGTTTAGCATTCAGTGCTAATAAATTTGTGAGTATATAATTAGAACACTGAGCCATTCATTTTTCTGATATTAAACTGCTAATTAAATATCAAATCTATTGATA
Organism: Phyllomedusa bahiana; assembly: GCA_025379985.1. Lineage (NCBI taxonomy): Eukaryota > Metazoa > Chordata > Amphibia > Anura > Hylidae > Phyllomedusa > Phyllomedusa bahiana. The sequence goes on along the minus strand of JAODAL010049981.1, from coordinate 26,898 downwards.
GGACTGAATAATAATATTCTGTCATCTCAACACCTCCAGTAGGGGGAGCTTACTGCATACTATTTATGCATTGAACTTAAATAGTAAATCAATATGCACTAAGTTTTCCCTTGTTGTGTCTGCAGTTACTCACTATTTTGTGTATGCAGGGATTTTGGTGCTTAACATCAGAAAAAATGTGCTATAAAGATATTTCAAGAACTAAATTAACACAAAATTCTGAACACATTTTGACTGAAAAAAGAATATGGAGTCAAATGTATGAAAACCGTCTAGGTGTAAGACTTTCTTTGTTGCCCAAAGCAATCGATCAGGGCTCATAACAACCAATCGGAGATCCCCTTTCATTTCCTATAGTGTTCTGAAAAAATATAAGGGGAGCCTGATTGATTGCTATGGTTGGTTGCAACAAAGAAAGTCTTAGACCTAGACAGTTTCATACATGTCCCCCATGATGTTTAAAGGTGTTTAAAGAGAACCTGTCACATAGGTTGTGCCCCCCTTGCTGAGGGCAGCACAAGCTAGTGTCAGACCTGCTGTTCCCAGCACTGTGTCCCTTATTCTGTAAGATGCAGCAGTTTTAGAGCATTTACCCCTTAAATCTTATTCTTGACCAGGTGTTTGCTCCACCCACCAAAGGCTAGCTCCGCCCATTGACAGTTATTCACCTGTTTCTACCTATTCAAAGTAATAGGTTTGTCAGTTGAAGTGGGTGGGGCTAGCCTCGGGTGGGCGGGGTTTGAACAAAACTGACACTCTGAAGGACTCTTCCAATGACTCCTCTGGCTGAAAACTGCAGATTTGAGCATTAAATACACAAAAAACTACAGCATCTTACAGAATAAGGGACACAGCGCTGGAAACAGCAGGTCTGACACTGTCCTCAGCCAGGAGGGCAAAAACTATGTGACAGGTTCCCTTTAAGATCTGGTGAATGAACCTTTATGTAACTAAAGCCTGTATGTGCCATTCTACATGCGTGCACTAATGTTATTAAATAAGGTATTTAACATTAGCAGCGTGACGCGACATCGTTCCTATGAGGTACGCACACATCTTGTAAAGCAACGGCGACAAAGACATCGTTTTCATTCTGCCGGATACGCTCATATAACATCATTATCCGCTATTCTAAGCTGTTCTTTGCTCCAGAAGCTCAGTGATAATAATTTATTATTAGAGAGTCTAATCACTTCAAGAGAGAATTGCAATGCAAAGATTGTCAGGTCGGTAATGATGGTAATATCGTGACATCATTAATCTTATTGCACATAATTATACCTGCTTGCAATCCTTTTTTCACAGCTCAGTTACTAAAAACGTAACAATCGAGTTTTCCCAAAGGCATGCATGGAAATTTCGTCAAGGAACAATAATTACAATTTTAATAGTTCTTATTACTTTGTCTTTGTTGAAACGTTTAATAGTCTTTAACATTTTATCTTCACATTAAAGTCTTTGATGTTAAAGTTAAAGTTTAACATTGGAGTTTTGTGCAAATTATTTATAGCAGAAACGTGCTACTGTTTGGCAACAGAATTGCTGCAGATTTTACGTGCAGTTTCCTCATGTAGAAAAGGCTTTAGAATCAAACCTCCATGTAGCAGAAATTATCCATGAGGTGTTCAGTGAGTGCTGCAGATTTATATATTTGTGACGTGTAAGTACTGTTGCAGAATGTTTTTGCAGAATTAGCACTTTGCAATGAGGTCGGTAAAACTAGCAGCAAATTCTGCAAAAAACAAAACATATTTTCAGCAAAAGCTCATGCAAAAAGCCTCCACAAAATCTGGACTTATCCTAAGGGCTTGTTCACACGACGTTTTTGTGATCCGTTTTACGGATCCGTTTTTATGGATCCGCAAAACGGATCTAACAATTGTCAGTGTGATTAACATTGAGTTCAATGGCACAAGCGCATCGCTGTTCTCACGGGAGATCAGCGATGCGCTTTTGAGAGCTCTCCTGCGCTGCGCTTTTTGCATCCGCTTTAAGAATTGACATGTCAATTCTTATTGCGTTTTACGCAAGTTAAAGCCCATAGGAGATAATGGAGTCCGCTTTTGGCACCTGTTCAAAAGCGCTCCACACTCTGGTACGTAACAGCTGCGCTTTGCATCCTGAAAGCGGATGCGAAAAGCGCAGTGGAAGGCTGGACTGGGGATCGCTGGAGGTGAGTGGCATGCTCCTGCTGTGGATCTCAAGTGAGCTGTGTGCTGCAGGGGAGATGACATGATAAACATGTGAGGAGTACATGAATGGAACACTGCCTGGGGAGATGAAATGAATAGAACACTGCTGAGGGAGGTGACATGAATGGAACACTGCCTGGGGAGATGAAATGAATAGAACACTACTGAGGGAGGTGACATGAATAGAAGACTAACGGGGGAGATGAAATGAATAGAAGACTAACCGGGGAGATGAAATGAATAGAACACTGCCAGGGGAGATGAAATGAATAGAACACTGCCAGGGGAGGTGACATGAATAGAAGACTAACGGGGGAGTTGACATGAATAGAACTCTGCCTGGGGAGATGAAATGAATAGAACAGGGGGAGATGATATGAGTGGAAGACTGCCTGGGGAGGTGACATGATAAGAAGACTAACCAGGGAGGTGAAATGAATGGAACACTGCCTGGGGAGATGAAATGAGTGGAAGACTGCCGGGGGAGTGAAAGAGAGAGAGATTTGTGTTCGTTCTGAAAGAGATCAGGCGGATGCGTAAAAACGCCGGAAGTGAAATAAGCATCAAATGATACAAGAAGTATCAAACTGTGGTTTTTCGGATACCGCTTTCTGATGGCTTTAACTGTCAAAACGGATCATGAAAAGGATCCAAAACGTCGTGTGAACAAGCCCTAAAACTCATGAGCTTGACCATATTCAGGCTACGTACCAAAGAGCCCTATCCAGTACCTCTGCATGCCTCTAATTTACACAAAGGTTGTATGTAATCAGTTGTGCCATGGTCCGAAACATTGGCCACAGAACTGCTTGTTTACCTCGTCATGCTGTGCAGCCAGTCCCTGCTCGAGATGGACGAATTGATTCTAACAAAGTGGAATTCGTTTAGAATTTCAGGAAAACTTCGGATCGTAACGATAGTCCGAAGTTTGGATGTACTTCGTTTGACGAAGTGTGCTTTCATTGATAAAATGGCTGCGAGCACATGGCGTTACATCGGGGCCAAAGCACTCTGGGAGGAAGAAGGGATAGCCTGATGTATGTGCAGAGATGAAGAATCAGAGACGGCGGGATCTGTGATGTCACGCACTATATAAGTCGGGCGCATGCTGGCAGCTCACATCCTCTCACTGTACTGATTAGTGAGTGCTGCCGCGGCAGTGCTTGTAATAGCTCTATTACTGAAGAACTGATTTTTATACAGCGATTTTTGCGGGGTGTCTCAGACTTGTCTCAGAGATCTGTTCTTCTTAACGTTCTATTTCTGATTCTGTTGGGGTTATTGGATCTGAAAATCATGTGCGTCCACGTGCAGCTGCATATACATGTAATGCTATTTGCTCACAGCACATTGAATATCCGGGGGGATCTAAGGCAGTTCCTTTGTATTCATTAAAGAGAACAGCTTTGTTATACAATACAATTTCCACATCATTTTTGCTGCTCAATTCTTTTGCGGCATTGACATCCAGGGGTTAATTAAGCGTTGTTCTGTTTGTTGGTGACTAAAGAAAGTCGTTTTTCCACGCCAAAAAATACATTTTTCACAGTAGCATAATTCACAAGCGGAAGGTTAATTACATTCTTTCTCTTGTGTTGTAGCGTAAAAAACAGCCATTTGTAACACGCTATACAAGCTAGTAGTTTGTGGTTCTCAATTGTTTGGTGCAATTTACATCCAGGGGTTAATTAAGCGTTGTTTTGCTGCTGTGGTGACTCAAAGAAACCGTCTTTTTCACCGCCAAAAAATACATTTTTCCTGTAGCATAATTCACAAGCGAAGGTTAATTACAATTTTTTCTCTTGTTGTATAGCATAAAAAACACGCCATTGTAACACGCTACAAAGCTGGTAGTTTGTGGTTGCTCAATTGTTTGGCGCAATTTACATCCAGGGGTTAATTAAGCGTTGTTTTGCTGCTGTGGTGACTCAAAGAAACCGTCTTGTTCACCACCAAAAAATACATTTTTCCTGTAGCATAATTCACAAGCGAAGGTTAATTAAAAATTTTTTTTCTCTTGTTGTGTAGCGTAAAAAAACACACCATTGTAACACGCTACAATAGCTAGTAGTTTGTGGTGCTCAATTTGTTTGGCGCAATTTACATCCAGGGGTTAATTAAGCGTTGTTTTGCTGCTGTGGTGACTCAAAAGAAACTTCTTTTTCACCGCCAAAAAAATTACATTTTTCCTGTAGATAATCCAAGGAAGGTTAATTACATTTTTTCTTGTGGTGTTAGCGTAAAAAATCAGCATTGTAACACGCTACATAAAGCTAGTTAGTTTGTGGTTGCTCAATTGTTTGGCGCAATTTACATCCAGGGGTTAATAAGCGTTTGTTTTAGCTGCTGTGGTGGACTCAAATAAACGTCTTTTTCAGCCAAAAAATATTTTTTTTCCCCCTGTAGCTAATTCACAAGTAAAGGGTTAAATTAAAATTTTTTCTTTTGTTGTGTAGCGTAAAAAAAAGATTTAACCCCTACAAACTGAGTTTTGTGGTTGCTCATTTTTTGGCGAATTTACACCCGGGGGGTTTAAAAAAGTTTTGTTTTGCGCTGGGGTGAAAAAATAAACCGTTTTTTCCCCCGAAAAAAAATACATTTTTTCCGTGCAAAATTCACAAGCGAAGGTAATTAAAATTTTTTTCTCTTGTTGTGTGCGAAAAAAAACCAACCATTGTAACAGCTACAAAGTGGTAGTTTGGGTGCCCCAATTTTTGCGAAAATTTACATCCAAGGGTTAACAAGTATTTTCTGCAGTTGTATCAGTAAAGAAACTTTCTTTTTCACCCCCACAAGAAATTCTGTGCATAATTCATATTTAAAGGTAATTAACCCCTTTTTGTGCTTTTTATATTTAGAAAAATAACAGTGTTTTTAAACGGCACTACAATCAATTTTTCCTGGCCATTTGTGGGCGAATTTTTATATCCAAGGGTTCCCCAAGTTGTTATGGGTTCTTTTGGGAGTAAAAATACAGGGTGGTATTTATAATAAATGTCTTCATCAAACAGTGTCTGTACATTTTAGAACAAACAGTATGTCAGACAAAGAGGTGGCAGGCTCTTCATCTGCGAATGGCAGTGGCACAAACATTCCTGGAGCAGGCACAGGTCGCAGCACAGCAAGGGGACGTCACAGCAGGGGTCACTCGGTAAGGCCACAACTGCCGCTGTCATCTAGAGGCCGTGTGCTGACTAGCAACCCAAGGGTTCTTGATGGGTTGACTAGGTATCCACTTCCTCCCAGATGACATCTGACAACCCCAGCCAAGAGTCGGTGGGAACGTCAGACACAACCCTTAGTTGGCATGGCCCGCGAGCGGGTCAGCGGCCCTCGCCTGTCCTCAACCCGCCTCTGTCCCAACCAGTTCCCTCAGCCAGAGATCTACTATGTGGTCTGGGCTCAGCGCCAATATATAGTGAGGATGAACAATTTGAGGAGTGCAGTCAGCAGTTACTTGGCAGCGAAGAAATGGGGCCAATATCCCTGCTTCTTGCAGTAGGCGGCAAAGTATAGATGTGGAGAGTGGCATGGGAGGTTACGTTGTGAGGGGTCAGCCTCTGCATACCAAGACCGCTGATGAGGACAGCAGTGACGATGAAACACAAATCAATGATGATGTAGCTGACCGCACTTGGGAGCCGGGTGAAGCAAGGGATTCATCATCGTCAGGAGACGAGGGCGTCAGCTTGCGCGTCAGGCAGCGGCGCAGCCAGCAAGTGGGTTGTGTGGCCGTGAGTCAGCAGGAGAGCAGCAGTGTGAGGTCTGGAGCCAAGCAGCCACGGGGTAAAAAATCCGCTTCGCAGGTCCAAGAAAGTAGCGGCACAGAGGCTCAGCGAGGCAGCGGCAGTAGTCACTCAGTGCGGAGCGTTGGCGGTAAAATCAGCTACTCGGCGGTGTGGCAGTTCTTTGCTAAGACACCGGAGGAGCCGGTGGCCTGAGAGAAACGTGGCTCAGATGTGGTGGTCCATCCTGCCGCCGCAGCAACAGCAGAAGCAGCGCCCAGTGGCACGCATGCCATTGCAGCCAGTAAAGGCTCCACCACCTCTGCAGAAGGGAGCTGTTTCTCTTTGACATCATCTCCCGTTCCAGATGCTCCTGCTCCTCGCTACTCATGGCGCCAGCAGTCGTTCAGCGAGGCGATTGCAAAGAGACAACAGTATGCGTCCAACCATCCTAAGGTGCAGCAGCTGACCGTGCTCCTGTCCAAGTTGTTGGTACTGCAGTCCCTCCCTTTCCAAATGGTGGACTCTGCACCATTCAGAGAACTAATGGCTTGTGCGGAGCCGAGATGGAGAGTTCCAAGCTGTAATTTCTTTTCCAAAAAGGCAGTACCAGCACTTCATAAATATGTAGAACAGAAAGTGGGCCAGTCCTTGAGCTTATCGGTTTGTTCCAAGGTGCACGGCAGCATGGATTTCTGGAGCTGTAACTACGGTCAGGGCCAGTACATGTCCTTTATGGCCCACTGGGTGAATGTGCTTCCTGTCCAGGCACACCAACAACTTGGACAGGAGACACCGCTTTCTCCTCCACGTTGTCAAACTGCTGCTGTTGCGCCAATGTCCGCCTCCTCCACCACCACCACCACCAGCTCAGCCTCCACAAGTACTGCTCCATCATACCACATGTGTAGGGCACAGCGGTGTCACGCAGTTCTACACCTGGCTTGCCTCGGCGAACGAAGTCACACAGGGGAGGAACTGCTCCGCGTCATGCAGCAAGAAATCGATGTGTGGCTTTCTCCGCGCCAACTGCAAATCGGAACCAGGGAGATGGACAATGGGAGTAACATGGTGCCCGCACTGCACCAAGGAGGGATGGTCCATGCGCCCTGCATGGCGCAGTTGTTTGATCTGGTTGTGAAAAGGTTCCTGAAGTCTTCCACAGATCTTCAGAAAATTCTGAAAATGGCCAGGAAACTGTGCATGCACTTTATCCATTCCTACAAAGCCAGGAACACCCTCCTCGAGTTGCAGCGGCAGAATGGCCTCCCCCAACACACTCTGATATGCGATGTTTCCACCTGTTGGAATTCCAGCCTGCACATGTTGGACCGACTGTATGAGCAGAGAAATGCCATTAACGATTTTTTGATGATCCAGGCGGACAGGAGTAAAACCCTGTGTAACTTTGATGTCAGCCAGTGGTAGCTCATGCGTGACACCTGCCATTTGTTGAGGCCATTCGAAGAGGCCACGTTATTTGTCAGTCACCAGGACTATGGGAAGAGTAACGTCAGTCCACTGCTTCATGTCCTGGAACAGATGCTGAAAAATCTGTCTGGGCAGGGGACTGGAGACGTGGCGACTACATCTCATGGCCACATGAGTCCGATGGGGACTGAAATGGAGGAGGAGGAGGAGGACATTGGAGCAGAAGCATTGTCTGGTGAAATGAGTGGATTTTCTACCCAGGTGACAAGAGAGGAGGAGCAGCTGGAGGAGGTAGATGGAGATGAGGAAGACGAGGCAGATGACCCCCAAGCACCGTGGCAGTATACAGTGGAGATGGAGAAAGGGAGCCCCTCGGAGTCACTTGTGCAGATGGCCCGCAGCATGCTGATTTGCCTGGCTAGTGACAGTCGAATAGTCAGCATCGGCAGAGGGATGACTTCTTGCTCTCCACCTATTGGACCTTCGCTACCGGTCCAAAATGGGAGCCTTTTTCCCAGCTATTGAGAGGGAGGACAAACTCAAATACTATAGGGAATCCTCCGTAGTCAGTTGGCCACTGCCTATTTGCGGCATCGTCCCTCCTTCTGACAGGTGGACGGGGGGTTCCTCAGCGCTCATGTACTACTGCCGCAGCTGCTGGGGGAAGGTGGGGGGTGGTAGGAGCAGTACCAGCTCCATCAGCAGCAACCTAAGTCTGGAGTCACTGATGAGCAGCTTCCTTCACCCGCCTAGTGAGGAGGGTAGTCGCACAGCAGCAGCAGCAGGACCTGGAGCAGTCCCTGAACCAACAGGTGGTGGCCTACTTGGACAGCACTCTGCCACCCCAGTTAGAAGATCCGCTGGACTACTGGGCACCAAACTGGATGTGTGGCCGCAACTTGCCGAGTTTGCAGTGGAGAAGCTGTCCTGACCGGCCATGTAGTGTGGCACAGAGCGGGTGTTCAGTGCGGCGGGGGCCATCGTTACCCAAGGAGAACCGCTTGTCCACGGGAAATGTGGACGACTGACCTTTGTCAAGATGAAGGCGTGGATCGGCCAGGATTTCCACACACCAATGCCTTAGGCTCAGACTACATCAGCCATGACGCCTCACCAAACTGTGAGAAATGAGTTGGGTTCATACTACCTGCCTCAGCCACTATTCTGATGCCGCCACCCGCTGATGCACACATCTGCTGACAGTTTCTCCATCTGATTCCCACCATCTTTACCAGGGACTGGTATTGCCACCCACCTCCACACTCTGTCATTGTGCCACTCTATGACCTCATGCTGATGCTGCTGTTGCTGGTGCCGTGACATCCACATGTGTCATGTGCCACTTTGACCTCTGTGCTGCTCTGCTGCTGTCACCTCCACTGTGTCATTGTGCCACTTTGACCTGCTGGCTTGCCGCCGTCACCTCCACTCTCTGTCATTGTGCCACTTTGTGGCCTACTCCAGTTTTTGCCACCTCCAGAATGTCATTGTGCCACTGCCTGACCTCATGCTGCTGCGGGCGTGACCTCCACACTGTGACATTGTGCCACTCTGTGTCCTATTACTCATTTGCCCACTCAAGAATGTCATTGTGCCGCTGTTTGACCACAAGCTGCTGCTGCTGTCGTGACCCCACACTGTGTCATTGTGCACTCTGTGGCCTACTACTGTTTTGCCACCTCCAGAATGTCATTGTGCCACTGCCTGACCTCATGCTGCTGCTGTCATGACCTCCACACTGTGTCATTGTGCCACTCTGTGGCCTACTACTGTTTTGCCACTTCCAGATTGTCATTGTGCCACTGTCTGACCTCATGCTGCTTCTGCTGTCGTGACCTCCACACTGTGTCATTGTGCCACTCTGTGGTCTACTACTGTTTTGCCACCTCCAGAATGTCATTGTGCCCCTGCCCGACCTCATGCTGCTGCCGCCGTGACCTCCACTCACTGTCATTGTGCCACTCTGTGGCCTACCCCTTTTTTTAAAGCCACCTCCAAAAATGTCATTGTGCCACTCCTGACCTATGCTATTTGCGGGTGCTGCTGCCGTGACCTCCACACTGTGTCATCGTGCCACTCTTTGGCCTAGTCCTATTTTTGCCACCTCCAGAATGTCATTGTGCCACTGTCTGATCTCATGCTGCTGTGGCTGCCGCCGTCACCTCCACACCATGACTTTACCTGGCTACATTCCCGCTTGAGTTTTTTGGTCAGTTTTGCCCTCTTAAGTGCCCAGGGAATTTTTATAGTGAAGCGATTCAAGAGCGGGGCAGTCATGGGGCGTGTCATACTAAAACACAACATTGTATGAAGACCAAACCAAGCTCCCTCTTCATATTTAAGCATGGCACAACATTCTACAGGCACCCTCCCAGGCTCTGTGCAGCCTGGAAAATACCGTTTTTTAACTCGATTGTGCCGAAGTAAATTCGGGACAAAGAAATTTTTTTGTCGGAAAATTCGGCAAAGTGACCGAACCGAATTTTTGAGAAATTCGCCGATCTCTAGTCCCTGCTCCTTCAGCTGTCTTCTGCTGCAGTCTCCTCCCTAGGTCATGGTCTTTAAATTAGTAAGTACCAGCATGCCTATCACCTAGCTTTCCCAGGCCAATAACCTGCTTGCTACCTCTAAAAGGGCACCTCCCCCGTTATTGCCTTGGTTCACATTCTTCTGTGTAAATTCTCTGTATTTGACCATGACTCATCTCCTGAACTTTCTGCTTGTCTGTTGCCTGTCCTGACCTTCAGCCTGTCTACCTACACCAGGAATCCTCAAACTGAGGCCCTCCAGCTGTTAGGAAACTGCAACTCCCATCATTCCCACTGTTATAGATTATATAAATTCATGATGGGAGTTGTAGTTTCCCAACAGCTGTAGGGCTGCAATTTGAGGATGCCTGACCTAAACCGACCTTCTGCATGTCACCTATCCCCGTCTCCATCTATTCCTATGCTTGCATGTCAGCTGCCACCACATGCGACCACATCGAGCATAGTGCCCTGGGAGATTCCTGTAGTGACGTCCGCATCATTTGTACGAGGGGTTACAGGGTTAAAGCTTGGACTACTTAGACTCTACTCCTTCACATGGTTCTACACCAGAATTTGGGGCTGATTGTAGCTGATCCTGAGGATCCACTTATCTCTAGAGAGCATTATACAGACATACAGAGATTTTTCAGTTGTATTTTTTATGAATGGAATGCTCCATCAGTCCACCTATATTCTCCCAGGAACACTTTTGTACAAGCTCCATGCCTGTGTGCGTGACCCTTAAAGCTTGGATTCCTTCCGTTCCTTTGTTAGTCTTTTGGAGTACTTTGTTTCCGATCATTTAAACCTTGATTTTAGAACTAGGCTGTCACTTTAGAATCCATCATCTGTCTTAGTGAAACTTGTTGCTTACTATACAACTAACAACAACGTATGTTGAACTATTCTTTTAGTACCTTAAAAGTTTGGTTTCTCCATGTCCCTATTTCTTATAGGGTGTGGCCATTTTAGTGTTTCTCCAATGCAAAAATGAAGCAACTTTTCAAATAGTTTTGAAAAAAAGTATGCTAAAGTTCTGTGTCTGTAGCTCCTATGAAGACCTATGTATCTGAAATAATCAATTAGATTCTGAAGTTTGTATACTCTTTGTTCAAAAGGAGGAATATTCCTTATCAGGGAGAAGCACCATGAAGGTGTGTTGACACTTACAAGCTATAATGTCTCTACTAAATATACTAAATATATTCAAATAAACTTAAGGGAAAAGAGCTAGGATTCCAGGAACACCTATTGTATGTAGAGCTACTCACACCTGACTCACTGAGCCTTGAAGTATGACTAGGAGATTAAAAGCCAAGCCAGTTTCCCATGTAAAGGCAGCTGTTTTACAGATTTTTTTCTCCTAATCATTGCAGAGCAGGATAATGCCTGAATGGGTGAGAGGCTTCGCATGTAGCTAAAAAAGGGTAATATTCCTCAAAAAGGAGAAGCACCATGAAGGTGTGTGGAGACTTACAAGCCATGAGTACTCCACTGAAATAGACTACTCACAAATTCACTACTCACAATGATGCCTGTACCTGTTGGTGTGGTCAGGTCATTTAGCACGCGGACCATGCTGATGTAAACGGTTACCAGTTTTCTGACGTGACACTTGGTTGCCTCTCATCTTCCTTAAACGTGCCTGGAGTTGTGTGGCATTCATCATCTGGTTCCGCAGGGCTTAACTTACAATGAAACGGTCATCAATGTGTGATGTACTAAAAATAACGTCCACTTCTTTGTCTTTCTGTGACTCTTCCCGTTTCTCTGTATCTCTGATACAACCTGCTGATGACACTATGACACCCAAAGCTCAGTGGCCACTTCCATCTGAGAGCATCCTGTTTGAAACCTTGCAATGACAAGGTACCGTTAATCAATTGTAAGGTACTGTTAAAAATGTGAACAGCATGATGAGGAGGACTGTTTAAATCCCAATTCAAATTGGTTCCCCTAAATTTAGGGATATCTGTTTCTGGGTTTTGCCCCATAAAGCTCATGCATGGTGGCACAAAGCCCATATGGCACTGGAGGCTTCTATGGAAGTCATATTACAACTCATTATAGGACAGAGCCATAATACAGCTGTGTGTAAGAAAATAGTCCTGATTATAGCAAAGATCAATTTAATATAAAATGTTTGTTTCATGTGAGGGAAATAGTTGTGAAATTTGTAGTATAATATATACAAAAATCAAGCTCTTTATAGAGGCACATGGAGTTCCTGTTGCTCTGATCCTGGAGCCATAGGAACTCCATATGTCCACTATATGATGCGTCACTGCAGCAACAAACTACAGAAGTATTCAGTGCTCCATTGTAGAGCATCTAAAAAAAACTTGCTGCATGGACAGAATATGACAGAAAGTCTCCATGTAGAATTGGAGGTATGTGGAGATACAATATGACTTTATAGACTTCTATGACTGTCACATGATGACTATTGGCAACTCAAGGTTTTCTACAGAACTGTAACATGATTGTGTGCATGAGGCCTTAAGGATAAATTGAAAACCACAAGAGGCTAAACAGAAAAACCAGCAAATAGGACACAACTGGACAATGTCTGTGATTTGTGCTTTATTGAGAACGTTCTTGGAAGATACTATTGGATACAAACTATTTTATAGACCATTTACAGTCATTTGCCATCTTGAGTATGCAATTAGACACAACAGGCAAAAGTATAAAAAATCAAATTCTATTTTTTTTTCTCTTTCCTTTAGCCAGAGAAACACAAAATTCTTTAAAACTTAGTATGCACTCTTTGTCTCTACTTCATAAGTTATTTTAAATAGTGCAAAGCTCACCAATTAAAGATTCCAGCACAAGTCCTTAGGGGACAGAGCCGAGCTGGTTTGGAGGGTTTTGCATAGCTAAACATACTGCTCAGTGATATATGCTGCAAAGTTAATTAGCTAATTACAATTAATTAGACATTTCTTAAAATGCTGGCATACCAGAGAAAGAGAGGATGGTGCTGGAAAGCCAAACATTCATTGCTTATTTCCCTTTCCATATTAATTTGTGTTGTATTGGTGTTTAGATCTTCTTACATTCACTATCTTCTCCCCTTTAACCTGCCCACTAGGTCTCATTTATGTGCCGTATAATTACAGTTTCCATCTACGACATCTACTGCCTAAAGAGCACGTCAGCTCTCTTTTCCAAAATGCTTATATTCCACATAAAACTGCAATTCTGAAACTTTTTCCTAGAACATTTCTTAGAACTCGGCATATCTGATTCCTGTGATACTCCTTAAATGAAGGTGATAACTGGGTGCTTCCACCACCTTCACACGCATATATACAGTATATAGAAATGAAATGACATTAGAGTTCTAGAAAATATTACCACACACATAGGGGCAGATTTATCAAGGCAGGTGCGCCAGAATTCTTGCTCAATTTGCACCAAAAAATAATGAGACAGATTTATCAATAGTGTCTTACTTTTAGGAAGTGTAAAGTTACACTAGACAGTCTTATAATGCGCTCATTTATCATAGTGTTGATAAATCTGGTGCAGGTTAGAACTGTCTAGTCTAAGTTTTTACCATCTTTTAGTTGGCTTGCTTTTACGCCAGAATTTGGTTGCAGATTCTGGCGCATTTTTTGTCACATTTAAGCCACACCCCCTTTGTCGGACGAGGTGCAGACGCGCCTGAAACTGTCTAAAACACATAGTAAATGTGGCGAAAAGCTTGTTTTTGGCACAAACTGAGCCAGAATTATGGCGCAACAGTCTTGATAAATCTGCCCCAATGTCTTACAAGCTTTTCGACACATTTACTATATGTTTTAGACAGCTTAAGATGCTTCTGCGCCTTGTCTGACAAAGGGGGCATGGCTCCGTAAAAGGGGCGTGGCTGAAATGCGCCAAAAATGCGCCAGAATTTTGGCACGGTTTCTGGCATAAAAGTAAGCCAACTTAAAGATGGTACAAACTTAGAATAGACAGTTGTATACTTTGCTGAATGTGGCACATTGTAAGACTGTCTAGCCTAACTTTAAGTTGTCTAAGGCTATGTTCACACTGTGTAATTGCAGGGACATATTTCACCCAGAATTACGCTGTGTGCTCGGGGGCGGGGCGGAGGGGCCGGTAGCCCGCCTGCCCCATAGACATTCATTATTCACGGCACGTATTCGCCGTGAATAATTGATATGTCACTTCTCTCCCTGATCGCCGTATTGTGTGAGCAGGGAGAGGAGACGTAATCCATAGTTCTCTATCAGAACTGTGGATTACCGTAATGATTGGGACGTATCTCTCCCTGTATTTCGCGCAGTACAGCACGAAATACGGGGTGAGATACGTCCCAAAATAAGCCGTGTGAACATTGCCTTAGAGTAAGACACTATTGATAAATCTGCCCCATATTGTTCCAGAAAATAATAGTGCCACATACAGTGTATATGAAAACAATAGCGCCACTCAATTAGCACCTAAAATTAAAAACCTCAGTTAATGAGACCATAAACAATAGTGCTGTATTTAATGCCCCAAAACATAAAAGTGTTCCAATAATAATAATGCTACAAGTAAACTTCTGAAATAGTAACATGTGGTATTCCAGTACATGTGTTCAGCTATCTCCAAACACCATAATGTCTGCCCATGCAAGTTACCAGTTGACCCTTTTTGCCTCCAGAACTTAGAGTTTTGAGCTTACCATATTTAATTCCCCCATCTCTCCTATTCTTTCATATTTTGTACTATTTTATACTCACTAATAAAGAATCTCACTTTTTGTATATAACATACAGCGAAGAAAATAATTATTTGAGCCCTTGCTGATTTTGTAAGTTTGCCCACTGACAGAGACATGAACAGTCTATAATTTTAAGGGTAGGTTAATTTTAACATTGAGAGATAGAATATCCAAAATAAAATCCAGAAAATCACTTTGTATAAATTAAATAAACTTATTTGCATTTTACTGAGAGAAATAAGTATTTGACCCCCTACGAACCATTAAGAGTTCTGACTCCTACCGATCAGTTAGATGCTCCTAATCAACTCGTTACCTACATTAAAGACAGCTATCTTACATGGTCACCTTTATAAAAGACTCTTGTGCACAGACTCAATTAATCAATCAGACTCTAACCTCTACAACATGGGCAAGACCAAAGAGCTTTCTAAGGATGTCAGGGACAAGATCATAGACCTGCACAAAGCTGGAATGGTCTACAAAATCATAAGTAAGATGCCGGATTAGAAGGAGACAACTGTTGGTGCAATAGTAAGAAAATGGAAGAAATACAAAATGACTGTCAATCGACATCGATCTGGGGCACCATGAAAAATCTCACCTCATGGGGTATCCTTGATCCTGAGGAAGGTGAGAGATCAGCCTAAAACTACACCGGGGGCACTTGTTAATGATCTCAAGGCAGCTGGGTCCACAGTCACCAAGAAAACCATTGGTAACACATTACGCCGTAATGGTTTAAAATCCTGCAGTGCCTTCAAGGTCCCCGTGCTCAAGAAGGCACATGTGCAGGCCCGTCTGAAGTTTGCCAATGAACAACTGGATGATTCTGTGAGTGATTGGTGCTGTGGCCAGATGAGACAGAAATTGAGCTCTTTGTGTTTGGAGGAAGAGAAATGCTGCATATGACCCAAAGAACACCGTCCCCACTGTAAAGCGTGGAGGTGGAAACATTATGTTTTGGAGGTGTTTCTCTGTTAAGGGCATAGGACTACTTTACTGCATCAAAGGTAGAATGGATGGAGCCATGTACCGTAAAATCCTGAGTGCAACCACCTTCCCTCCACCAGGACATTAAAAATGGGTCGTGGCTAATGACTTCTAGCAAGACAATGACCCAAAACATACAGCCAAGGCAACAAAGAAGTGGCTCAGAAAGAAGCGCATTAAAAGTGGCCTAGCCAGTCTCCAGACCTTAATCCCATAAAAACTAGTGGAGAGAGTTGAAGCTCCGAGTTGCCAAGCGACAGCCTCAAAATCTTCTCTGATCGACTCCATTACATATTGTGTTTTGAGGCAGAGAGACACATACAGTTGGTTTATTGTAAAGGTCTTATGTTACCTCAATGTTGAATTCACAGCTACACTTCTCCATAATGCTATCTAATGTCTCTATGCTACCGCTGGTGTGTAAGAGTTTCTTACTTTCACTTTCCCTTCTTCCACCTTCCCTCTCCGTACATATTTATTGGCCAGTGTAACCATAGCTCTTGGTAAAGCTAAGGTTTCAAAAGAAGGATTTCCTTGTAATCTTTTGAGATGCAAAATCCATAATGTGATATAAAATTTAAATTACTTTAATGTATTGCACACATCATTTAGAGATATCCAAACCTTAGGTAAACAGTTCCCCACCTACTATTAGGTGCCAAAGCACCTCTGATCAACTCTATTATAGCTTGTGGTGTGAGGCAGAGAGACACATAGAGATGATGTATAGTGAAGGTCTTATGTTAACTCAGTGTTGAATTCACAGCTCCTTAAAGGGGTTTTCTCATTACAAAGATCGTATCTGTAATTATGGGGACAGTAAAAATAGGCACTTTAACAATTGTTTTCTATTATCTAAATCATTTATTATAACAGCTATGAGCTAATCTGTGTGTTCTACACCTAAAACTGCAGCCTGGGGTCGGACCACGCCCCTTTGCTGTGATTGGATGCCTGATATTTAATTCAACCCCCTGGTCAGGTCATGCCGCCTGTGCAGGACATACCCCGCTGTGATTTGTTTGGCTGCCTGCACACTCTGTGATTACTCACTTTCATTTTGACATGGCTCAGAGTGGAAACTCCTCTCCCAGGGACTCTGCAAGACACAATGACAAGATGTCACTTTCTGTAACATTAGGGGGTTGTATGTATAACTGTTTACAGCAATGCAGGTGTTCAGGTTACAAGGAGCTTGTGGAGGGAGGTGATTGCTCTCCAGGCATGAGAACTGACCATTGCAGGAGATCTGGAGAGCTGTGACATCCTCTCCCTTCCCCTGCTCACACAGAATGAGGACTGGGAAGGGAGCAGGGACAGGGAGGGGATGTGATGTTGTCACCACTTGTCATGCCTACTGGGAGGAGAGACTCCTGGATTTGAAGCTGTAAGAGAGAGAGAAAGCTCAAGATGCCTGCGAAAGCCTGTACTAAGAAAACCCCTTTGTCTAATGTCCTCTATGCTAACGCTGGTGTGTAATAGTTTCTTGCTTTCACTTTCTCTTCCTCCACCTTCCCTTTCCATATACATTTATTGGCCAGTGTAAAGATAGCTCTCAGTAAAGCTAAGGTTTCAGGAAAAGGATTTATTTATTTATTTATTTTTTAAATACAACAACTGTAATATAATATGAAATAAAAAAAAATATTGTAATTTATTGCACACATCAGTTAGAGATAGTTTCAGTAAGAGGTCATAGAAAATAAAGATAAGTTGAAATTTTTAAACTCAAGCTCATGGACCTCTGAAATCTTTCCCTGACCCCTGGTTAAGAACCAAAAGCTGCCAGTGAGGATCATTGAGTTCAATGCAAGAACTGTATACTCAGTGATGCATTGGCACCACACAGTGCTCAGTGCCTTTGTGCAGGAACAGTATATGGTCCCTTTCTCTTTAGTATCTCATCATTAATCCCACCTTTATGTCTCTAATAATCCACTAGTAACTATAAATGATGGAACCCATGAGCTCATTCCCTCACATGCCATCTAATAAATTGTATAAAGGCTTCTCTTGTGTTGCAATGGGCCCCTTAACCTAAAGGGCCCCTATGTAGTTGCTTAGATAGCACAATAATGTGTCCACCACTGTAATAAACTGAGTAATTAGGGCATGGTTGAAGAATATAAGTGAATAAAAAATAGGAAAGCTCAGAAAAGTCTACGTTATCTTGGCATTTCAGTTCGTTAAGTTACATGTAGTACTGTGGTATTCTGATTGAACATGAAACTAGTGTTTTTATACTGCATATTTTTTAATCTAACACCTATCAATCTGATACTCAGATCTGATATCATATTGCAAGAAGTTCTTGTAATGTAGTTTTAATTTATAGATAGTGTTTTTACAATAAATTGAAGGGGAAAGGAGACAATTAAGCTGTAACATGACTTGTAGAAGATCCATTGCCAGCGCGAGAAATGTTATTTCTATTACATTCTATATTGTGTTTCAAATAACTGCAAATAAAAAATAGTCGTCTTAGCTAAAACAATAAAAACACATTTTCTGTAATTCTGAAGCTTGGAAAAAACGACATAAGGAAATTATATTTTAACACTACTCCATTCGTAAAATTACACTTTCTATGTCTACCATTGTACTGAAGTCTTGGCAGTAGCCATTGTAGACAGCAACAAGAGTCTCTCTCCATGGATACCTATGTAATCTTACCCATTACAATTCTCTGGGTAACATTATTTTCCAGTCTCTTATTCTAGTCTTTGAATGTAAACCAAATATCTGAATTATGGTTAACGACTAATAACAAAGTAATATATAAGCAGCTGATTCCTAATAGAAAATAACCATCATGAAGGACTGTTAACTCCTTTGCTGCTGCATTGGTGCAAAACATAAAATATTCAAGCATCTGCTTTATTGACTATGTTGTAATACTCTCGTAGTTCTCTTGGATTAGTGATATACCCATGACAAAATGCACAATGTGGATACTAGGAAAATCTCGTGGCTTATTGCTCCGAGAAATATAGTAGGGGTATCAACTGTTTTTTTTTAGCTTTTTAACCCAACTTAAACCCTATGAAAATATTCATCCATGGCTCCTTTAACAGCTTACAACAAAGTGCAACATTGAAGAATGTGTTTTTTATTGTCTGTTATCTGTTTCTCAGAGCACTATTTTTCATCATGCAGTCATGGATTCTGCTGACAACCATGTCCAGTGAATAGGTAACTACACATTTTCTCCAACCTTGGTCTGACTGCTGGCCTTCACCATGGCCCTTCTGGTTGAGCTGAGGTTTGGCTTTTATAGATCCTCTAAAGCAATCGGTTGCAGCCAGCACACTATGATGAGATGATGTTGAGCTTGATGGTCTTTTTATTGTTGCACCTCATGGATTTGAACTTTGGACCTGTTCCTTAATAACTCCTGTCTCACCCTTTTGTCTATCACCTCCTGATCCTGTGGTAACAAAAAGGGGCAGAGGAGAGGGCTGGAAGCAGAGGAAGCCTTGAACAGCTGCTGCTTTGGTAACGACAAGCGCACCTCTCATGTTCTTCTAGCTCCTATACCAGTGAAGAGGGGGTCTGCACTAAGGATAATTGGTGTTGTAGTCGTTTCAACCAGGACACAATCTGTTGGTGGTCTGTCCCTCAACTGCCTGCAGTGGGTGGTGTGTGAGGTGTCCTTGGTGTTCAGTGCAGAATAATCAGGCAGGAGACAAAGGGTATATGTTTCAACATAGCACCAGAGGCCTCCTTTACTTTGTTCAGGCAAAATGTTACACAAATGGTGGTGGATTGCATTCAAGTTACACTTCTCTTCACCCAGCCCAAGACACTTAGTAGACCAAAGCAGAATCATGCAATTCAAACACTTTTAGTGCAATTATCAGTAAACATTTATAAATATTTAGTAGTGTGTTGTACCACCAACTCCTGTAGATTAAAATAACTCTTTCGGCTCTGACCTTTGGCTCTGTTCCTAACTAAAAAACCTGCCACTTGTTCCCAAAATTCCTTAAAATCTCTTTGGCTCGTCACACCCTGTTGTTTCTCCTTCTCTCCCCCCAAAAGCTCTTTTCCCGGGCTATACTCTGTCTAAACCTCAAGCCTGTCACCCCCCCCCTGATCTTCTTCTGTCTCTTCTTGTTCAAATTTCCTGATTTATATTTAATATTTTGCCCTAGGGCTTGTCAACCTGATTTTTTCCGGGTTTTTCCTGTGGGTCTTTTTCTGTCTTTTTGGGATGTCTTGTCCCCCCACCAAATTTTTGCCCTAACCCAACTTTTTTAATGTCCCCCAAACCTTTTGGCTGTTTTGTTTAAAAAAATGCTACTTCTTTATTGGGCGTAATGTTTGACAATTTGGGGAATTGTAACTTGGGGACCTTTCTTCAACAAAGCATACAGTTCCTTGTGGGTGTTGAGCATAAAGACCAGAAAGTCTTTTAGACTCTAAACCTCAGGCTAGTCAGTGCCAAATGGGTTTTGCCTTAGATAATCTAAGTTTTTGGTACATGATTTTCACATTATATCTATGGAGTTCTACAACAGAAAGCCAAATCTCTGATTTTTCTTATTGTGTACTGGTTAGTAGTGTTGAGCGATTACGTTGGCTATCGACATCGGGCGATAGTCGATAGTCGGCCACCATCGATAAGGTTTTTTTCGATAGTGAGCAGTCGATTATGAGCGATGACCATTAAAGTCTATGGGAGAGCAACAACACCTTCATTCTTACATCACACCCAAACAGGGCTGGAGAAGCTGGAATACAGCCACAACAGTCAAAAGATACCTGCTACATCTTAGGCACAACACTTAGGCTATGAAAGCCACAGAAAAAAGAGGTCACACACCATTCACTATCCTGTCTTGTACCACATATGACCCTTAAACTGCTCACCCACAAATTAAAAGTGCCCAGAAGGCAGAATTTAATTTTGAACATCATTTTACTTGACTTGGACATTGAATATTCCCGTCCTGGAACGCAGCGTGGAGCCCCAACTGCATGTTACCCCCACATTTAAAAAAGTGCCGAAAAAAGGAGTCCTTTCACTTTCAAGCCACCATTTTAGTTTCACTGGGAACTTTTGACTATCCCTGTCCCTGGCCACAGCAAGATCCCCCAAACCTGCATGACCCCAGATTAAAAAGTGCCGGAAAAAGGAGACTTTCAACCACCATTTAGTTGAACTGGACATTGGACTATACCTGACCTGGACCGCAGTATGACCATTAAACTGTCTGACCCCAGATTAAACAGTGCCGTGAAAAGGAAGTCTTGAAACACACCATTTTAGCTTGAACTGTAACACTAACTATATCTAGTCCTGTTACCGCAGATGACCATTAAATCTGGCTGCCCACTAGATTAAAAGTGCCGGAAAAGGAGTCTTTCAACCACCATTTTATTGAACTGGACATTGACAAACACTGTCCTGACCGCAGCATGAACCTTAAACCTGTCTGCCCACAGATTAAAAAGTGCCGAAAAGGAGTCTTTCAACCACCATTTTAGTTTCACTGACAATGACTATCCATGTCCTGGTCCACAGCATGAGCCCAAACCTGCATGACCCAGATTAAAAATGCCGGGGAAAAAAGGGGGATGTTTTTCCACCCCCCCCCCCCCCCCCCCCCCACCCCCCCCCCCCCCACCCCCCCCCCCGTTTTTTTTTTCACCACCATTTTACGTTGAACAGGGACATTGACTATACCTGTCCTGTCCACCAGCATGACCCAGGGCCCGGAGTACAGTGGGTGCGGTGGAGAGCCCAGGCAGGCGTCCGTCATCTATTAACACGCAGTTAAAATGCCCTGATGACGCAGCAGTCAGCAACAAAAAGCAGAGTGCGGAAGCGAAGTGAGAGAACCTCCCACCTTCCTCAGTACAAAACACATTCAGACCTGGTAGACTTGCCCTCTATGATTCGGACAATTGAGCCCTCACTTGTAAATACTGGTGGTTAACGCTCTTTTTTCCACCTTTCCACCCAGGTACCCTTTTCTTGGCATTCTTTTCTCATTTTACCTCCAACGTCGCTGGAGGAAATGGTCTCTGTACTTTGTTCTCTGTCTGTGCTCCATACTCCATGTCTCTGAATAAACCCTACATCGATCAAGTTTTTGCCTGTACCTCTTGTAACAATTCAGAGGAATTTTTTTACCAGCTATTTTGTATACATGCAAGTTTTTTAGTAGTTTTAATTCTAGAAAACACAATTTTTAAAATAGGATGGAATTCCCACCCATGTCTTTTTCCTCTTTCTCTCTTTTTTTAATTGTATTAAATGGGTTGTCTCAATACAGGGATTGAATGCTATGTTAAAGATCTTGCAAAACAAGTCATTTTGCAATATGTGTCCATTAACAGTGTCTACCTATTCCTGTTTTTGATAGCATCATCACCCTTGAGCCACTCTTGACAATTGTGAAAAACAAATGTCTGTTAGAAACAACATTTTTTTATACTAGGAACCACCTTGTAGTATAGGCTGCATTTCAAGCAAAATGCCCCCAAAAATTCCAAAGCATGACCCGTGAGCCACATTGTACAATTGTGAAGAACAAATGTCTGTTAGAAAACAACATATTTTTTTATAATAGGACCTGTAGTATTCTTGCTGTCAGTTTCGAAAAGCAACATGACCCAAAAAATTATAAAATGACTTCTCAGCCACTGTTTAAAAAAAATTGTGAGGGAAGAAATGCCCACTTAGGAAGCAACATTTCTGTTCCAAAGGACATAAATATATCTGTATCTCACGCACATGACCTCAAAACCAATGACAATGCGAAAACTTCTTAAGATAAAGTGAGGAAATGGAATACGGTGTTGTCATGAAACCTTGCGTCTTTTACAGTCTCCTCACCTCAAAACCAGCAAAATGAATTGTTGGAAAAGAGTAAAAAAAATTGCAGTATAGAAATGATCATTTTAAAAAAACATTTTTCAAGAGGACCAATTCTGTTTTGAAAGAGGAATGTGAAAGGTAGACACCGGCACTAATCGGTGACCTCACCCTCGGCAATGGGCCACAACATCATCAAGATCCATTGCCTGAATCATCTGATGAAATCAAATGATCCACATTATCTGTGTAAAGCCGGATGCGTTTGTCTGTAATGACTCCTCCAGCTGTTGACGAAGGTCCCTCAGATATGACGCTGGCCTGCTGGCAGACAACACCTCTATGACGTAATCGAGCCAGGCTCGTGCCATTCGTCCATTTGGGATAACCCCTAAGTCTACTTGGGGTCCGGAACACATACAAAAACATCGGTGTTGAGACGCAGATAAGTCGTGCACCATGATCTTAAAGCTGATCTCTTTAGTGTTGGGAATGTGTGCCCGTGGCGTTGCATGCGTTGTGAGGTGAGAAAACAAAGAATGCCAGAGAGTCACCCATTAGGCTTCTGCCACGCCTTGCCTGCTGCTGCCTGCTACACGCCTACTTGGCACTCTACTGCTGTCACGTCGCTGATGTTGATTTCCACCATGACATTTGGGGGAACGTGAAGCAGACGCAACAGATGTCTCCAGTTGATCAATCAGCAAGGTCTACCATTTCCTTCCTAGCATTTTACTCTCTATTTGGGTGGGTGGAAGGAAAGTGCTGACTTTTGTTTGTAGCAACCGGGATCCAGGAGGTTGGCCACCAGTAACTTTGTTTCCATTTTGATGGCCTTAAGCAGGATCATGTTGGAGGAAATGGAGCATCCATGGCACTCATGTGAGAGATGGAGGCCTTGATTTCCCAAGCAACTGGTCGAGGGCACAAATGCAAACGATCTTCCTCATCTTCCCTCCTCCGCCTCAAATTCGCAGCCAACCTCATTTCCGAAAAGGACTATGGACAACGGAGTAACTTCGGTGTCTGAGAATACCATCCTCCTCCTCCTCCACGCCTCCGACACAGCATCAACACAGCCCTGACTTGCCTGAGATGGATGCACCTGAAGAGCTGATGCGCCCCCTTGCACTATTTCTGACCCCCGAACCACACTGCTAATGAAACCGATGAAATTGTGAAACGGTCGGGCCTTGTGGATTTTACGCGAGAGAAAGGCTCCGTTCCCAGCCATCTGTGTCCGTCCTCCTCCTCCGTGGCTGGCGGGACTGTTGTTTTCAAGAGTGTCCAACGATCGTTTTTCCAGAACTAAGATCACCACAATGCTCATGCTGACAAGGGCAATTGTCCGCACTGAACCATTTTTGTGGCTTCTTCAAAACTGCAAGGATGGTGCAGAACTCTTTCACCTGCCCTCCACTCTCGTGGCTCAACACACGAGGTCCGTACCGCTGCTTGTCAGGCCATGTGACACTTCGAAACAGCGTAAGTGCATTGCGCTGCTGCCACAAACGCTGGAGCATGTTGGAGGGTGGAATTCCAGCGTGTTTGCAGTCACAATGAGACGAGTTTGAGTACGGGAGGCCGAGCTGACGCTGCCACACAACGCAGCCCAGGCGGGACGAAGCAGGTGTGAACGGCAGAAGTGCGAACTTAGACTACGAGCCTTCCTCATTCAGGCAGTCACCCAAACCCGGGTAGCCTCTTTTAGAAATTTCTGGACTACAAGGTTCAAGACATGTGGGCCAGGCAAGGGATGTGACTCCAGCCTACCGATCTTAAGGCGGCCATCAGATTTCCGCTCCGTTTATCCGCACACCACCTTGGCCTGGCCACAAGGTTCTTGGCAACCCAGCCAACGCTCGGTTCTCGTTGCGGAGTAGCCGTTCCACAGCTCCTGACCCTGTGTGTGGACGGTCTCCAAGACACATAATTTCAACACGGCTGGTTTCTCTGGGCACGAAAGCCACCAAGGACCTTGGGGGAAAGAACCCTGCACCATCCCTGCGGTTTTTGAAAGAGCGTGCGCCGAGCCTGAGAGCCAACGTCACCGCCAGGGACAGTCCCCCCAGCTCACCCAGTGAGCTGTCACAGAGATAAAGCGGCCTTGTCCCTGCTTTACTAGTCCATGTTGTCGGGTGGTTTCAGATGGACTTTCCCGGACTAACAGATGCAGACAACGCGCATTGAAATTTTAGATGACACGGTGGCTGGCCAGGGCAGGGAACGGCTTTTTTTCTTGGCAAAGAAATGCCTACTCTGCTCTGGTAATGGGGGCAGGCAAGGTCCATGATGTGTGGCGGAACCCATCTGTTTCCACCAGACTGAAAGGCAACATTTCCAAGGCCAAAAGCCTTGGCAATGCCGACATCAGGCTTTGTGGCTGGGGATGGTTTTTGGGTTAAAGGTGTTTCTTTTCTTTTGCTCCCAAACCCTGGAAGAAACAGAAGGCAGGGGTGGCTGCTAGACTGGCCGCTGTAATTCGCGTTCATGTCGTCGAAAACAAAAAAAAAAAAACTGGTGGAAATTAGAAGGGGTAGGAATGGGTCGCCTTGTGGTGTCTGGTGGTACTCCCGGAGGGCGACGGTGGGAGGCTGAAGCGTAGCTGATCCCTTATCATGACTCTGAAGAGACATGGCAGCTGAGGAACGCTTGGTTGGTGCGGAGGAGGGCGGAGACAGAGAGTGTGACAGTGTTGGAGGGAGGCCCGCCGTCGTCGCCTTTTTTGGCCAAGTGGTTCCTCCATTTCAACTAATGCATATCGCGCATGTGACTAGACATTTGGGTGGTGGTTTAACCACCTAGTAAGGTTTCTTGCCTCTACTTATGCGTTACGGCTAAGGCGGCATATTACATCGCTGGGTGAATCAGAGGCTTGGTCAAAGTAAAAGAGGCCAGGCTTGAGAGGTCCTGGACTTTTTTGACGGGCGATAATAGCGAGAGCGGGTTTGCGCTGACCGTCTCGGCTGGGGGAATCATATCACGGATTTCATGCGACCGCTCCTCTCGCCTTTTTTTGATGCGGAAAAGACCGTACTGACATTTTGGGGGGGGGGGGGGGGGGGGGGGGGGGTGGGTGTTGTGTGTGTGTGTTGGGGGTTTCTAACCACCATCGTCTTCCCTGACATTCTGCATCGCAGAGCTGCGGGCTACAGCAAGAGCGACTGCAAAGGCATTGCCGACCGCCCGGGATTGTTTGCCGATTGACACGCTTCCCTTCTCTCCTCTGATGGCATCAGTACTGTGGCATCAGAGCAGAGAAAATCATCCTCTTGGCCTCTTGATCTTTACATGCTTCTGACCCAACTCGCATTTTGTCATCAAAGAGGTCTTCATAAAATGGGATTTTATCCACATGGGGTACAACGAGTTGACATTTGGCTGCTGTCATGTGGACGGATTCTGGTGATGCGGATGACGACATGTGTGCCGTGACTAAGGAGGACGAGGAGGTAAGACTGCTGATGAGTTGCAATTAACCACTGAAGACAGACTGGCGACGCTGTTTGTTACTTTGAGATTCACAGGGCCCTGAACCCAGCGATGTCGTCACTCAACTGATGATTAACCGATGGCATGCTGTTGTCGCCAGCAACTGGAAGGAGCACCTTCACAATCGTACCTCTACCTCCATGTCCTACCCCCCTCTTTGCCCGCTCACAACCTGAATTTCGCCCCATGTTCAGAAATATACAAATTTGAGAAGGTATGGAAAGAGTTGGAAAGTCTCTTATTAAAAACGGGGAAATCACAGCTATTCTCAAAACCCCCAAATCAAAAAAAAATTTTCTGGGTTAATATAAAACAAAGTAGATCTATCAACAAAACGGCCTGCGCCAAATGAAAAAAACTTTTCGAAATGATTCGGGTAAAAAAAAGGTATTTTGGCACCTAAACAATCACCTGTTGTAACTAACAAAAAATTGCTGATTCAATTTAACTGCAAGGTGGCTCTATCAACAAAACTGGACTGGCCAAAGTGAAAAACACGTATCTGTAAAGTATTCGGATAATAAAAGGTATTTTTTTGGCACTATCAATTCACCTGTGGTAACTAAAAAATTGCTGGTATTTAAATTTAACTGCAAGGTGGCTCTACAACAAATCTGACTTGCAAAAGTGAAAAAACAAATATCTGTAATGTATTCGGGTAATAAAAGGTATTTTTGGCACCTAACAATTCACCTGTGGTGACTAAAAAATTGCAGTATTCACATTTAAGTGCAAGTGGCCTCAATGAACAAAGCTGTATGCACCAAAAATCAAAAAACACGTATCTGTAATGTATTCGGATAGAAAAAGGAATTTTTTTGGCACCTATCAATTCACCTGTAACTAACAATTGCGGATTCAAATTTAACTGCAAGGTGGCTCTAACAACAAATCTGGACTGGGCAAAATGCAAAAAACTATCTGAAAATTTCATAATAAAAGGGTTTTTTTTAAAACCCACAAACCTGGGGTTCTAAAAAAATTTTTAAAA
>JAODAL010049980.1:0-27773 GCA_025379985.1 Phyllomedusa bahiana | reverse complement strand
TTGCATCTGACGGTCTAGTGCTGATTATTTTAGCCCCCACAAAAAACCCACTGCTGGCAGTCCTTATGTTTTGGGAGTAGGGAACGGCCTCAAAAAACACTATTTTTTTGACCCCACCGCCTGCCACCAATATTGACAAAAAAAAACCCCAACCCCCCGCCCACCGGGGGGACCGGCCGACTTAGGTGTATCCGACGTTGCAGGGCCCCCCTAGGGGTCCCAAAAGGTCCCAGATACGTTCTATTTTAACCCCGTCCACAGGGGCCCAGGGGGAAAACCAAGCTGCCCCCCGTTCTCCGTTTGGGATTAAGACCGGTCCTTACATTTATAACGGGGGCCGGAACCAAACCCTTGGGGCTAAACATAGCCCGAGTACTTGGGGCGTGTGAGGCCGATATCAAGACAGACTAACTCAGTTTAAAGTTTATAGATTTAATTAGCCTTGGGGCACCCTAAAAAAAATATTAAAAAAGGAAAATAATATACAGGAAGAGTCAAAGGTCACATACAGAGGGGGTTACAGACAAAAGGCAGAAAAAGGGGGTCAAGTTACCTTGGGCCTACATGCGGCCCTGGCTTCTGGGGTGGATGCTCCGGAAATGCTTTTAGGCCCCCCCCCAAAGGATCAACTGTAAGCCCCCGGGGCTCCTCTTATATCGTGAAGCAGCCACGGGACCCCCCTTACACCCCCCCCAAACCCCGGGAGGGTCTAAGAACCCCCCACCGGGTCTGCGTTTTGGTAAAACAAAAAAATGGACCATAACGGGGGTGGGGCTTGGGCACAGAACCGAGCCGAGCACCATCAAACCGGCTGGACCTACACGCCCCGGGGATATCGACACCCCTTCTTAGGGGCTCCTAGGCCCGGTTTTCTGGTATCTCTCCCCCTGCACCCCAGAAACCTGGGAAAAGGGGGCTGTGTGTATGGGGAGTTCCCTGTTTTGCGATATGAACTGCCCTGCCAGTTTGAGCGGATCGCCTAGAATCGATATAAATATCGGGGACGGGGCGGCTAGGGTTTGATTAATTGAAGCTTTGAACTTGGGGGTTTTTTAGGCGCATTTGTTCAGTGTAATTAACCCCCAACGACCGCCACCCTTTTTGACGGCGGGGCCGGTCGGTCGTTCGTTTTCAGCGACGTCTTTTGACGTCGCTGGGAGACATCGGGGTTTGCGGCGCCCTGCCCCACGCGCTGGGTCGGGGGTGAACTACCGCCCCGATCCCAGAGATGTCCTGCACATCTGGGACGGGGGGAAAACCCCGCAACCCGTGCTTTAACCCTTTGATTGCGGGGTGCTTACGCGCGCAATCAAAGGGATCCCCTGCTTTCGGGGGATGGGAACACCCGGTGACCGACAGAGCCCGGGGAACGGCTGCACAGTCATCTGGGGCCCAGAAAAGGCCCCGAGTGTCTGTGTAGAAGCCGGGTTAGGCGCACTGTGTGCTGCCCTAACACGCCTGTGTCAGACTGACACGATTCTGTATTACATATATGAATATCTAATAATTACGGGAAAAAAAAATTTAAAAAAAAAATTTAAACATTTCTCCCTTCAAAGGATAAAAAAAAAGTACAAAAAAAACAAAAAAAAGTGAAAAAAAAAAAGAATAAAAAAAAAAATAAAAAAATTAAAAAAAAATTTTAATAAAAAATAATTGTCAAAATTACACCACAAAAAAACCTACACTTTTTTATCCACACGACCGTAATAACCTGTAGAATTAAATCTAACAAGTTTTTAAGTGTGAAATTTTAAAGGTTAAAAAAAAAAAAAAAAAAAAACAAAAAGAATTTTTTGGAAAAAAAAAAAAAAAAATCTGCAATTTTTTTAAAAAGTGACTTAAACTATCCCTTTTAAAAAGACAACTTGTTTAATAAAACGGGGGCCCACCCAACTGCGTCATTGAAAAAAAAAAAAAGTTACAACGTTTAAATGCAAGGAGCCAAAAACTAAAAAAAATTTCGGTCATTAAACTTTTGGGCGTTTTTAAAGGGGGTTAAGGGAAAAAGGGGGGTTTTTTTTAGGTTCCATTTTTCCGGCTGTCCAACCCCCTATGGAGGCATTTCAATGGGTCATGCGGGGCTAATTAACGTGTAAATGGAGTTTTCTGGAGGCTGGGCCCCATCTGTGACTGACTAGATGGAAGTTGGAGAGATTTGTCATATTTGGGAGTGAATTCTCCTCACAGTAACTATCCAGATTACAGTATTGGCAGTGAAAGAAGTCAAGTCGGTAATAAAGTCCTAGCAAGTGCATCGGGGCTTTTTAAAACCACAAAGGGAACGGGTAAAATGATGCCCCCAGAAGCAAATGGAGTAGGAGCGGGGGATTGGTGAGTGGCTAGTACAGGGCACCACTGCAGAGACGCTTCTGTGGACTGTGGAGTGAGATGTGACATTTGCACCTGTATTTTTCTGTCCGCTGTCAGTTTGTGGTGTCTAGCGATGAATATTTTTGATTGATAAACCCTTTAATCTATGGTTTTAGTATCAAACAAGTCAAAGACATCTGTCCTAAAAGACTTAAAATGGGGAAAATACCCCCTCAGTTTAAAAACGCACAAAATAGATTCCACTGTATCGTTATTTATTTCACAAAAAATAACCAAAAATGGAAAAGCCACATATGAATAACTAACTGCCCCTCATAAATCAACAACTTGTTGAATCACCTTTAAGTTTATTACATTGTACTGGAGAAATGTTGGCCAACTTTAATTTAAAATGTTGCTTTAGTTCATTGAGGATTTTGGACTACTGCACCTTGATTATTTTCTTGTTCTATTGTATATATGTTGGTTTACTTGTGATCATTGTCCTGATTTATGACTCAGTTTTGGCTGTGCTTGAGCTAGTAGATAAATAGCCCCTATATTTGACTCTAGAATATTTTGGTATAAAGAGGAGTCAATGGCTGACTCAGCGAATGCTAGTTTCCCAAGTCCTGTTTCTGCAAAACAAGCCCATATCATCAGCTCTGTACCACTATGCTTAACAGAAGGTATGGGGTGTTTGTGCTGATATTCTGTGCTTGTTTTTGTGAAAAGTGTCACTGTGCATTAATGTCAAACATGTCCACTTTAGTCTTATCAGTCCAAAAAACAATGAGACGTATTCATCAATACTGTCTTACACTTAGTGTAAACTTAGACTAGACAATCTCACAATGTGCCACATATATAATAGTGTTGCATGTTTACACTGTCTAGTCTAAATTTACACCTTCTATGAGTTGGCATACTTTATGCCACTAGTTACAACAATACTTTGTCGCAAGGTGTCACTCACTAAGTCACGCCCCTATATGTGATACCATACCCAGGGCTGTCTTTTCCATTGGGGAAAAAGCCGGGCCTGGGGGGCCCCTGACACAAGGGCATATATGCCTACCTATTTACAGAGGACTGTATACCTGCCTACAGGGGGTATTTATACCTACTTATCTACAGAGGACTATATATCTGCCTACAAGGTGGCATAAAAACTACCCCAGGGACTAAATCTATCTAAGGGGAAATATACCCATCTATCTCGGGGCTATTTACCTACCTACAGTGGGGGTATAGGTTACCCACGGGGTCTATATATTAGCACCTACCTAAGGTAAAAACATTGCACCTATTTTTTTAAAGGGGGGCCCCCCAAAAAGAGGTAGGAATTGGTAGGGGGAAAGACGATAAAATAAGAAGTCTAAGAGTTTGTGGATAAAATTTGCAGTGATGATTTTGACCGGGAAAAGTCTCATGGCATTCTGGGTCGGGTGGGGAAAAAGGGAAAAAAAAGAAACCCTCAGAAAAGGGGTTCCTGAGTCACTGGATTCAGTTTTTTCTAATTTTGTTTGGTCAAACCACCAACATGGTGATAACCCAGGTTGGGCGCTCTTTTGGTCTCTATATGTTGGTGTTATAGGTTATAAGTTTGTTATTGATAATGTATTTATTCCTGTGAGTTGGTGTGAGGGTTGGGGGGCCCAGTGCACAACTCTGCCAAGGGCCCCATAATGCTGTTTAGACAGCCCTGGCCACACCCATTTTAAATAGGTCACATCCCTTTTATCAGGTGACAGAAGTGTCAAGAAACTGTCTAAAACACATGATAAATGTGGTATTAACGTGGTGTTAAATGTGGTGTATGCCAGTATTTTGGCACAAATTGCACAAGAAATCTGGCCCAATTGCTTTAATAAATGTGCCCCATTGTTTCAGTGATATTGTGATTTGTTAAGATGCAACTTTGCAAAGTCATGCTGCCATCTTCTTTTTATAAAGAAGAGACTTTATCCTGGCAGCCCTTTCAAACAAGTCATGCTTGTTTATTAAATTTCTAATGTAATGTTATGAAATGTAACATGCTAATCACATCCTGTAGATTTTGAAATACAAGTCTTGGTATTTTTTCAGTTTCTCTGAGCACTGCATATTCTGACCTTGGGGTACATTTGCTAGGACATCCACTCTTGGAAAGAGTATCAACCTCCTTAAATGTTTTCCACTTGTGAATCATCCTTTTTACTGTAGAGTGATGGTCTTCAAATTGTTTGGAAAAATCCTTATAACCATTCCAGATTGAAAGGCAGCAATAATTACTTCTGTACGATCATTGCTAATGCCTTTTATTTTTGGCATTGTGGCATTGCCTGAATGCTTACAGACTAACAAACAGCCAATGATTCTACTTTTATAGTGGTGTGCATATGTATTCAGCACCATGTAACCTTATACCCCTAAATAAAATCCAGTGTGATCAATTAGTTATACTATTCTTAGTATTGGATGAATGGAAAAAATCCAGCGTGAAAACTACTATTAAGATATAAAATGTCTCAAAACATTATTGTCAAAAGATTAAAAAATCAGGGCATAAGACACTGCTAGTCGCAGCATAGCCGACGCGTTTCAGAGCTTGGCTCCTTAATCATGGCATAAACACATATCGGAAGTGTGATTATTTAAATGTATACCATCCCATCATGTGACCATCACATGACAATCCACTTACAATTTATGCTGTATGGTATTGGTAATATCCACATAAAACATCAAAATCAAAGATAAAAACAAAAACAAACAAATACAGCACTCGCAATGTAAACGTCAGTATTGACACATAACATCATGTCTTCTGTTTAACCCTTCAGGGTACCTCGTACCTAATATGAAGATCCACCATGTTTCTCGTGTTAATAATTTTTTCTTGTGATCACCGCCTCTCGGAGGTCTCGTGACATGCTCTATACCTTGAAATTTCAAGCTGGTGGTATCTCCTGCATGAGTCTCCCTGAAATGTCTCGATACCATAGAAATCCCTACAGCTGCCGGTTTCGTTGCAAAAGATATGTGCCTCCGCATGCGTACTTTCAATGCGGTAGTGGAACAGCCAATATACTGAAGCTGGCACGTTTCACAGGTAACAAGGTAAACCACGTATCGTGTATTGCAATTAATGTATGTTCTCAAACTATATGTGTTTCCTTGTGTGATAGAGTGAAAGCTTTTGGAGCATGTGACATATTGACAGGCAATACAGCGCGTGTGCGCACTTGTGAATACCTTGCGTTTTTAACCAAGATGGAATTGGTTTATTCACCTAAGACTTAAACAAGCTTGTGGATAGGATGGATCTCAAGGTTTGCCCCTTCCTCAATACAAATTTGATATTTCTCTCTGCAATGAATTTTCTCATATTCTCTTGTGTTCCTAATATCAGAAGATATTTTCTCACTATAGCACATATTTCTTGAAATTGAGGACTGTAAGAGGTGATAAATATGATAGAATTATTGGATATAGGATCCGAAGATCCTTCTGTAGTCTTACTCATACCCTCCCGAGTTCTCAAAAGGTGTGCTCTAGGGATTTTCGCTATCCTGGTCTCTGCTTCTTTAAGCATCCATTGTGGATACCCACGTTTACTTAACCTTGTCTCCATCTCCTGTACATGACTCTCAAACATTCCTGGTATGGAACAGTTACGTTTCAATCTATCCATTTCGCCAAATGGAATTCCTTCAATCACATGTTTGGGATGGTTAGATTTAGCATGCAGTATGGAATTTTTGGCAATCAGTTTTCTATATGGCAAAACGTCTATTTTGTCCTTGTTGCCTTCCAGATGTATATCCAAGAAATAAATCTCGTTTCTTTGCCACTCCAAAGTGAATCTCAGATTCATATTATTAGCATTAATGTATTGTCCAAACAGAATGGCATCCTGATGAGTACCCCCCACACCAGGAGGAGGTCGTCAATGTACCGACCGAACCACCCGATGTGGGGGAAAAAGGGGGAGGCACGATCGAACAAGTATCTCTCCTCCCAGGCGGACATAAAAATGTTCGCCAAGGAAGGAGAGAACTTGGCCCCCATGGACGCTCTGCAACACTGTAAGAAATATGTGTCATCGAATAATCTGGACATACAGCTGCATGATTATTTTTACTGTCACTTTGTAGTGTATGCAACTCTGTAATACAAACATTTTCCTGGAAAGAAACATAGTTAGATACATTAAGAAGTTGTGAATTGTGATTATCTGCCACATCAGCATTCCCACCTTCTTCTACATTAGAAAAATGATTTTTTAGAGTTAAAGATCTTGCAAAAAAATTGATATTCAAAATTGTCTTGTATAAGTCGAAATCTTTGGTGGGAACAAAACCCAAACCTTTCGAGAGCAAAGATAACTGAGGCTCAGTTAGAATATAACTGGATAGATTGACAACTGGGGAATCTAATATCGGCGGGTTCGTCCCTTTCGTAACTTTTTTTCTTTTTTATGTCTTCTTCCTCCTCTGCCCCCCCTGTTTTTTTGAGGATGTGTTAAGGATATTTTGTTTGGTCTTTTTGTTGTTGAAACTATGCGCAGCAGTAGGAGATTCATGACTAGAAATGTCTGATGCATCACCCGAAGTAATTGGAGCCACAGTGTCATCTGAGGAATCAAGTCCTGGAAACGAAACTCTGTTTCTACCAGTGTGAAACTGACTACGTATAGTTTGTGACCTTAGAATCGATCTTCTTAGTATTACTACAGCTGTTTGAAGAAGGCCTCATAGGTTCGTTAGAGAACATTAGTAAGCAAACAGCATCATGAAAACCAAGGAACACACCAGACAGCTCAGGGATAAAATTGTGGCAAAGTATACTGCAGGGTTAGGTTTTAAAAAAATAGTTTAAGCTCTGAACATCTCACTGAGCACTGTTCCATTCATTATCCATAAATGGAAGCAGTTTGGTACAACTGATAACCAACCAATGCATGGCCGTCCACCAGACAACGGGAACACTAATAAGAGAAGCAGCTAAGAGATCCAGGGTCACTCTGGAGGAGCAGCAGAGATCCACAGCTCATGTGGGAGAATCTTATCAAAGGACAACTATTATTCGAATACTACACATATCTGGTCTTAATGAAAGAGTGGCAAGAAGAGAGCCCATTTTCTTGGATTGCTTTTTTTATGATTAGAAGGGCCAATATCCATGGATCTTCGCATCCTAACAGTATCAGGTTGCAGCTGTTGGTTATACCTTGGCTATTTATGAAAATGGGGAGAACCCCATGTAGTTTTTTGTTCTA
This sequence comes from Phyllomedusa bahiana, assembly GCA_025379985.1. Classification (NCBI taxonomy): domain Eukaryota; kingdom Metazoa; phylum Chordata; class Amphibia; order Anura; family Hylidae; genus Phyllomedusa; species Phyllomedusa bahiana. The sequence continues at coordinate 20,197 of JAODAL010049980.1, read as the reverse complement.
AATCTACAAATAAATTATTGAGAAAAAACATTTTCTTAGCCACCCAAAGTAAAACCAGCTGCATCTTGATAGGAAGACTCATATGGACTAAATGAAGGAGGCCTCAAATACTGAGCATGTTTGTTATATACTTTGTATAGTTGCAGGAAAAAGTAAGTGAACCCTTTAGCGTTACCTGGATTTCTAAAAGTCTCGATTTTAAACAAACATAATCTCAAATATTAACAGACCAACAGTTGTATTATTCATGTTGTTTATTGCTCACATTCAGAAAGTTCCTATAGTACAGAGAAAAAGTAGGTGAACCTTTAAGTTTAATAATGTATTGGACTTCCTTTAGCATCATTCATTTCCACCTCTAGCAAGCAAACAAACAAACAAATGAGATTTCCACATTGTTTATGAAGAATTTTGGACCATTCCTCCCTGTATAGTCAATATTTGTGGGATGACTTGTGTATCCAGAGAAAGAAAAAATGTCAGTTCACTCACAATAATTCAGCAGTTGAACTTGCATCCGCAAGTATGGCGTCTGGAGCAAGACGTACCAAATACAAGTCAGAAAAAGGATGATACAGCGGTCCCAACCATACAAACTCAAGGATAAAACTTAATGAAGTTTATTGGTATGCATAAATCATTAGCTTCCACGGCAATGCATGGTTCCAAGTCCCTACAGCTAACACGTTTCAGGTGATGCAACGCCTATACTCATAGCATAAAAACTCTACTAATTACGCTTCCTTTTATATTCACTACATAAAATACAAAAATATTCTCACCTGATCGCCATCCGTCCGGCCCCCCTCCCGCACCTCATGTTTCCGGGACGCTACAAGCCAACGGGAAATGACTAAATGACATGCGCACTGGAATAAACGCGTATGATACTGGCGCTGGCAATGCTAGATGTCAGTATGGGAATACACCCACACCAATGAATAAAAACGAGAGTAGACCAGGGAGAGGGCAAAACGGGGTAAACAATATACAAACAGACTAAACACATCTGGATTAATACTCTATGAAAATATAACCAAAATGAAAAATAATTATGATATTAATAACATAATTGAACCAAAACACAGACAACATAACCACAATCCCTGTCCCAGGAAACAAATATCACTAAGTATTTCCAAGCATAAGGTACTTTGTAATTACTGCATCAATAGTGAAACATCAGCTCCCGTTTTAAATTCAACCCATTCGGGACCGATGTATCTAAGGTAAGTATCCAGTATGCCTGTCTGCCATGTAATATCTCGCTAAGGTCTCCACCACGTAGAGGTCTGACAACCATTTCAATGTCCATAATTTTTAAACTGCTGTAATTGGAATTATGTACTTCCCTAAAATGATTGGAGAGATGTGACCTGTTTCTGATCGAGGTGTTGGTTATGTCATTAAGATGCTCTAGAATACGAGTTTTTAATCTTCTTGTGGTATTACCCACATATTGTAACTTGCATATAGTGCATAGTGGGAATTATAATTGATGTTTTGTTTTATGGTGTAGGTTTTGGTTCCCTGAAAATCTGAAAAGGTTTTACCTGTATTTACAAAATTACACACTCTACAAGGGCTAGAGCCACATTTGTAAAAACCTCTGTGGCTAAGCCATGTCTTTTTTGAATTGCTTGTCAATACCAAATTTGGAGATCTTAGATTTCCTAGAGTGTGTCACTTTCATGATACCACTTGACTTCCTTCTGCTAAATATTTTCTAGTTTTGGGTCCTCAGTTAGTATTGGTAGATGCTTTAAAAATATGCTTTTTAACTGGTGAAACTGATGACAATGATCCAGAACCAATGTACATTTCTTTCTCTTTTTTTGGGACTGTGAATTTTTATTATTGCGATTGTGATCAACTTTCTTTGTGATCAACTGTAATTGATGCCCATGTGAGCATCCACTTGAGATAACCTCTAGGAACCTATCTATCAACCTATCACAAATTGTACTGCGTTCCACTTCAAAATTAGAGGATTGACTGCAGTTTCTTTTTTCCCTCGTCATTTCCCCAACCGGGATGAACCTCCGGGTGAGTTTGGGACGGAAACTTCTAAAATGAAGTATGGTATTTCCGGCTGTTGTTTTACGATCGGTTTTTGTAACAATAGTATGTACCACAATACCCAACAAAGTGAGATCCAAAAATGTTATATATGGGGCTTAACTCTTGAGTAGTGTTGAGCGATTTAATTGAGAAAAGTTAAATTTGAGTAGATTTTTACGTTTTTCTCGAACTCGATCCAATCTGATTTTTTCCCTCAAAATCAGGTAAAAAATTTAGATCAAGGCTTCAGATTGTGCCATTTTCGCTGCTTCCTGTACTTTTGGTGGGCAGCCAATCAGTGCTGAGCACAGAGGGGGGTCAAGAACGTCACCAGTGAGGCTATAGGGATCTCATTGGCTGCTAAAATCACATGACCCTATTTTATCAATGTCACTGTATTTCCTGGTGAACGCCATTACGATTAGAGACTGTGAACTGAACACACTGCTCTCTCTGCTGTGCTTGTTTCAAAGCCTACAGACACACCATTTTCCAGCGATTTCACAAAGGAAAAGCTGTTAGATAGGTTAGTTAGGGTTGGGGTACAGCAAGATTAGGGAACAATAGACAGTAGTAATTAGGGATTTTGATATTGCTGGTGACTGTTTCTTTACCATCTTTATTTTGATTGTCCAAAAGTTCCTTGCTGCAATATTGGGGGACAGCTTGTGCACAAGACACTGTTAGGAAATCTCTCCAAGAAATTGCTGTGTTATACTGGTTTCTTGCAGAAAATTTCATTCCGTGCTCACAATGTCCTTGCTTCAGTTTTGTTAGGACAGCTAGTGTACAAGACACTATTAAGGAAATTTTCTCTAAAAAGAAATTGCTGTGATATACTGGCTTCTTGCAGAAAATTTTATTCTGTGCCAAAATTTCCTTGCTGCAGTTCTGGGGGGACAGATGGTGTACAAGACATCGTTTCTAATCCTAGTTGCCAGTTGCAAAGTATAAGGATTCAAGAACACTGTCGATTTGGTGTCAGGTTTCTTCCATTAGACCACATTTCACAGATATTCCATAGAAAAAATTCTATTTCAATTCCTAGTTGGTTGCTGCAAAGTATAAGGATTCAAAAACACTGTTGATTTGGTGTCAAGGTTCTTCCATAAGAACACATTTCACAGATATTCCATAAAAAAATTATGGGCCACATGTATGAAAACGGTCTTGGACTAAGACTTTCATTTTTGCCCATAGCAACCAATTTCATATAGTGCTCTGAAAAAATGAAAGGGGCGCTCTGATTGGTTGCTATGGGCAACAAAGAAAGTCTTTCACCAAGTCAGTTTTCATACATGTCCCCCTATGTTTCTAATTCTAGTTGCCAGTTGCAAAGTATAAGGATTCAAGAACTCTTTTTATTTGGTGACCGGTTTATTCAATAAAACAAATTTCACAGATATTACATAGAAAAAAATATATTTGTAATCCTATTTGGTTGTTAAAAAATATAAGGATTTCAAGAACACTGTTGATTTGGTGTCAGGGTTCTTCCATAAAACCACATTTCACAGATATTCTATATAAAAAATTCTGTTTCTAATCCTATTTGCCAGTTGTAAATTATAGAGATTTAAGAACACTTGTGAATTGCTGTCTTTAGAGTACAGTCCTTCAATAAGAGACTGTGAACAAATCTTGACCTTTTTACTATTTATCTTTCTGAACATGGAGTGAACTAGAGGTGGTAAACGAGCAAGTAGGGGCATAGGACGTGGAACTAAAGGTATGAGACAAGGTGCTGCTTCCAGTGCTCCGGACAACACACAAGTGAGCACATCATCAGTTACAGGACCGTCAGGCCTGTCATCGCTTGGTCGGTTCTCTGTGAATCTCAGTATTGAAGAGCATCGCCAATCTGTTCGTCAGTGGTTAACACAACCTGCATCGAGTGGTTTTACCTCCTCGTCCTCTCAGTCACAGCCACAAATGTCATTGTCCTCATCATCGTCGTCATCAGTCCAACCTGAAGCAAACACAGCCTAAATATCAACCAATGTACAGACTGCTCCATATAATCTATATTCTGAAGATCTCTTTGATAACACAATGCGGTTGGGGTCAAAAGCCATTTCAAAAGATCAAGAAGCCAAAGAGGATTATTTTGTCTGCTCTGATGCCCAATCGCTGATGCCCTCAGAGGAGGAGAATGACACTGGTCAGTCGGCAGAAATCCCAAGCGGTGAGCAATGCCTCGCAGTGCCTGTGGCTTCTAGCCCGCAGCTTGCGGATGTAGATTGTCAGGATGAGGAAGTCACCTGTGATGTTGATGATGACATTGCGGATCCAACGTGGTCTTTTCGGCAGCAGTTGCTTGTGAGCGCCTCATCAATGGAGCAGGAGAATGATGGGGTAGTGTTAGTGCAGGTCCGGCTTCAGAAAGGGAGAGGGCGGTCGCACAAGTCCACTGACATTAATCCGCCAGCCTAGGTTTTCACAGTCGAAGAGGTCCAGGACCTCTGAAGCCTGGGCCTTTTTCCCATCAAGCCTCAGATTCACTGACCGAAGACATATGCCAGATTTGCTGTCAACGCATCAGTAGAGGAAAGAATCTAAAGAGTTTAACCACCACGAACATGAACAGGCACATGCATCTAAAGCATGAATTGATGTGGAGGAGTCACTTGCAGAAAAAAGGCCACACAGGTCCTGGGATTCCAACCACTGTGACATCCTCTGTCTCCTCCTCCTCCGCCACTTCCAAGACCAAGCGGTCCTCTGCTGCCGGAGCAGCATGAGCAAGCACCATCCCCAGTCCCAGACACTGTCGTCCGATTCCCACCGCCACCACCAGAGGCACAGCCTACCCCTTTTCCTTCACCAGTTTGACCTGCACACAGTACAGCGGCCAGTCTGGCAGCCAGCCTTCTGTGTACCAGATGTGGGAGCAGAAGAAACTCTTTCACCCCAGCCATCTCAAAGCCAAAAGCCTTAATGTTGGCATTGCCACGTCATGGCCCTGGCATGCCCCTAATACCAGATGCCGAGCAGGCATTTCTTTGCCATAAAAGCTGTCCCTGCCCTCGCCAGTTACGTGGAAGAAAAGATCTTCAACGTGTTGGCTGCATCTGTGAAAACAAAAGTCCATCTCACTACAGACACATGGTCTCGTAAGCACAGTCAAGGGCGTTACATCTCACTGACTGCTTACTGGGTGAGTTGGGTGGATGACAGTGTCTCTGGTGATGATGGTGGGTCTCGGACTTTGCAGACACTCTTCCACACTGCTGGGATGGTGCAGGTTCCAGATCCCCAACCTCCACAGGTAGCATTACGTGCCAAGAGGAACCACGCCATTCTGAAATCAATGTGTCTTGGAGACTGTCAACACACAGGTCAATTGCTGTGGATGGCTCTGCACACTGAGACCGACCAGTGGCTGGGTGCCAAGAACCTGGCGCCAGGCAAGGTGGTGTGCGACAACGGGAAAAATCTCCTTGCTGCCCTTAAGATCGGTAGACTTACGCAAATCCCTTGCCTGGCACACATCATGAACCTGATTGTGCAGAAATTTCTCAAGCGCTACCCAGGTTTTGACTGTCTGCTGAAGAAGGCTCGAGGTCTTAGCTCACACTTCCGGCGTTCACACCCTGCTTCGACAGGACTGGCAGCATTGCAGCATCATCTGGGACTCCTCATCAACCATCTCATTGTTGATGTGGCAACACGCTGGAGTTCCACCCTCCCCATGCAACAGAGATTGTGGCAGTAGCTTAATGCCATTATGCAGTATGAAGTGTCGCATGGCCTGACGAGCAGTGGTGCTGACCTCGGGGTGTTGAACCATAGAGAGTGAAGGCAGGTGTAGGATCTCTGCACCATTCTTGCCAGTTTTGAAGACGCCACCAAAATGGTCAGTCAGGGCAATGCCATTGTCAACATGAACATTGTGGTGATATTTTTACTGGAACAAGTTTTAGACACTCTGCGGCAGCAGGTCCCCAGCAGTGATGAAGGAGAGGGGGGACACTGATGCGGACACAGAGCCTTACTCACCAGAGGATGTAGAAGGCCTGACTGTTTCCCAAATTTATAGGTTTTCTGTAGGCCGTGATTTGGGGTCCAGGGCTGGTGCAGGATGGCACTTCAGCTCACAGAGTACAGCACATGAGGCTAGCCAGGGCTGTGGAGATGCACAGGATGAGAAAGTGGAGGAGGAGGATGAGGCAGAGTTGGACATCAATAGTACCGATTTCCCTTCAGCGGTAAGAGGTTGGCACAGATTTCAGGAGGAGGAGGAAGATCTGTTTAGTGACTCTCGACCTCGAGGCTTGGGAAATCCCGGCAGCATTTGACACATGAGTGCTTGGATGCTACATTACCTGCAACATGATCCACGCATCAAGGCAATCAAAATGAACAGCGGTTACTGGATGGCCACCCTCCTTGATCCACGTTACAAATTAAAAGTGAACAATTTCCTTCCACCCAAACAAATTGACAGTAGAATGCAGGAAATTGAGACAGTGCTCATTGTCCAACTCGAGACATCTGTTTCGTCTTCTTCACGTTCTAATGTCACAGTGGAACAACATCAGCAACGAGCCAGCAGTAAAGTGGCAAGTAGCCGTAGCAACAGAATCAGCAGCAGCAGGCATTGTTGCAGAAGCCTACTGAGTGACATGTGGCCAGTGTTATTTACCACCTCACCAAAGCCTGTAAATCAGGGCAGCATTCAGACACACAGAGACCACCTTAAGACCATGGTCCATGACTACCTACAGCTCATCCCCGATGTTTTTGGACTTGGTCCGCACCCAATCAACTTCTGGGTATCCAAACTGGAGGAATGGCTTGAGCTGGCTCGGCACGCCATAGAAGTTTTATCCTGCTAAGCAGCCAGAGTTATCTCGGAATGCACCTTCAACACATCTGGCAGGGTGATAACTGACAAACGTATCCATCTTTACCCTAAGAATGTAGATCATTTGACATTTATCAGAATTAATCAAGCGTGGATCTCTGACGATTTTGTTGCCCTACTTGCTGATGTCACTGACTAGTAAACTGAAGCACGTCTTCTTTACAATGTGAAATACACATCAGACATTGAAAAAAAATAATGGTCCTATTGAAGAAAATCTTATTTCAAATCCTCATTTCTTCTTGCTAATTTTATTCTGAGTGCCAAAAAGGTAATTCATTTTTGCTGGTTTTGGGGTCAGGCTACTATAAAAGGGGTGCCAGGGTTACCAATAGGGTAGTACTCCTGTCAGGGGCCCTAATCAAAAAGGGACCCTGTGATATGTTAAAAAATAGGAACTAGTAATGGGTGGGGGTCCCATTTGATTTAGCTGCATGGGGCCTTGAAATGGTTAATAGATGACTGACGGCAGTTCTGGCTATCATTGCACCCCCTATAACTACGGCCCTGCCAGCTGAACCTTCATGTTCCCCATTGGGATGTTCTTGCTGCCACCACATATATGACATGTTCTTGGGCCCTGGTAAAAAAAGTGATGGGGGGCTCTTGCCAGTTACCATGTGCAATTTCCAATACTGGTGTCTTCTTATGTGTCAAAGGGGTCCCGTAGCAACTGCCACCGCTGCACCTCATATAGCTATGCTGTCCTCATCTTTTCAGTTAGCCATGAAAGGAATGAATTATTTTAGCCTATCAATTTTTTTCTGTGACTCTTAGAGCCAAATTGTCTTCACTAAGTTGTTCCACGTATCTAGTTTACTGTTATGGATGCTAATTACAGCTTCTCCTCACCTGTTTCGGTATAAAAATTAACGTGATGATCTTCTCCCATTGATTTTAATGGGAATCGGCGATTGATCGAGATCGACAATCGACACGATTTTCTTTAAAATCAACAATCGTCTCAATCTAGATTTTTTTAGTGATCGCTCATCTCTACTCTTGAGCATCAGGGTTCATTAAAAGTTTTTTCACAATTCTCTACTGATCCCTTGTCTATTCTTATCTGAGCACCAGTTCTTTCAATGGGTAAAGTTGGTTCCCAGGGTTGAAGTTCCTGAAAACTCAATATAAAAGGCTTATTTTTTTAGGTAGAATGATTGTAGTAGAAGGCCTACCTATAAAAAAGACAAATTAAGGCATTTTTCACTTCAGCCCATTATGTTTTTTTTTTTATAAAGAATAAACTTAAGTTGACAACTTTTAATAGAATTACTCATCTTAGTCCTCACAAAACCAGATCTTGGGGTTTAAGTTCTAACTGGTTTTATCTTATGTTTGTTTTATACTAAAATAGATTTAGTACATTTCAGTAGATTTCAGTAAAAAATGTTAAAGTTATTTGATATGGAACCCATTTAATACTAAACAAATATGCAAAATATGTAATGCATACACAACTGTATACACAATACAGTTACCAATAGTCACCTCTCAAACAAATGGGACATTTCGGCCTTCAATATATTGTATATTTGTAGTATAATGACAATAATTTTTAACAAAATATCTGTAAAGGTGATTTATGGATTTTAAAATGTTGTAGACAATCTAAGAGATTGCCCTGTGGAATCAACCTGTGACAAATATGAATAATGTGCTTTCTTTTATGGTGTAAGACAGAATGTTGCATACTCTGTTTGCAGAATGTGCTAAGTGAAGCTCTCCGGAGGATGAACATCTATCACTGAAGAGTAAATGTCAAAATATTGCATGATCTGACCAACAATCAGGTATGGTTGTTGACATGGACAAGTCTGAACTTGTGTTCATAATAAAACTGGAGCCTATTAATTCATGCATGAATTGTTGTCACTTCACTCTCCTGTAGGCTGTATTTTTCACTTTTGCTTACCTTAATTGTATAATATGTGAGCATTCTAGGTCATTTACAGCCACAAGAACAAAATGTGCTTCTAGCTTGAGGAAAAAGAAGCAAATGTGTCTGTTACTAGGATTAGTGAAGTCATCATGGAGACATTCACATCTTCTCGCCTTTTCTCTATTTCTTTGCTGATGCTTATTTGCTTTTTATGTACAGGTCTGCAGCATGTTGCAAACACTGCAGTGCCAAGGAGGTTACTGCTGTCTTTGATACTTGCTAGTCTTGGTGAAATACGACTTCAAACATGACCATTTTCTACTGAGTGTAGAGATGATCTCTTCCTGATGTAGCAAGCTATATATCTCTGTGAAGGTTGAGTATAGGAAACCTTCTCAATTTATGGTAATGTGAAGAGTCATATAACATCTGCAACATGCACCTACAAAGCAATACAATTTATCTATTCCAATTTACATTAACAAGTCAAATCCTTTGCATTGGGCACCAAGAGGTGCTGCTTAATTTATTCTATTCGGTGGTGATATAATTAGTCTCCTTAAGGAAAAAAAAATCTTTATTTGTATAACTTTCATTTTTTCTTTATCTTAGCTTACAATCAAGTCATGTGTTTTTTTGATGCAATCATCAAAACAAATTGACAAGGTGAGTAAAAATGTACTTTGAAATATATCCATCTATAACAAGATAAATTGTCTTGTTTCTTATACATTATTTGGCTGGAAATGTATCCAATCTCTGGTTCAAAATCTGGGTTTATAGCTGCTCTACACAGTCAAATACATTAAATGGATTTTCTCACCATAATGATTACCTTTTAACATGTAGGGAAAGGTAAACAAAGAATTTTACTAAATTCATTTTTGATTTGATTTTGCTTTTTTCAGGAGATAAAAAAGATTTTATCTCCTCTTAGAGTACCCACGTTTTCTCTGATTACCGGCCGCCTCTCTGTGTTCTCTCATATCTCTCATTGCTCCAAGCTGCCATCAGTCATTCAGTTACTCCATGGTGAGTTACCTACTGCAGAGTCTTATCTCTAGTAACAGAGTTTATTTATCTATTTAACCCCTTATCCCACCATGGTGTATTAGTACGTCAAGGCAGTGTTAATGTAGTATGTAGTGAGCTCACTTACCGAGCCCACTCCATACGTGGTAGGTGCAGACTGTTAAATACAGCTAACACCCACTGCTAACAGCAGAGATTGGAGCCAACTCTGATCTCTGCTGTTTAAACCCCTTAGATTCTGCAGTGCTTAAGTGATTGAGCAACAGTACTGACCGCTTAATATGGCGGCTGGCAGTCTTGTGAAGGCTTCCATCGCTTCCATGTCTGTGATTCTAACACTTCCTGTCCCAGGCAGGAAGTCCTAGAACTGCCATCTTTGTTCATCCTATTGCATTGTTTATGCAATGCAATATAGTGTACTGAAAATCGAACCCCCTAGTGGTCAAGTATTCTAGGGGGACTCGATATTACTGTAAGAAAAAAAGTTTTTAAAGTAAAGAAAAATAAAAAATAATTAAAACTTCAAATCACTCTCCTTTTGCCATGTTACAAAAAAGTAAAATAATAAAAAAAAGTTACACATAATTGGTATTGCCTTGTCCGTGAAATTCTGATTAAGATATAACATCATTTAATCCGTACACTGAATACCATAGAAGAAAATAAATTACTTTCTTGAAATAGTGTAGTGTTTACTTATAGGTTTAAACATGTCATTTGTATTGCTACTAGATTGGACTGGTCCACAAAGAAACAAGGGAAACCCCAGTGGGCCCCTGAGCATTTCAGACCTGGAGTTTCTGAGCAGCTGCAACCATGTCTGCTACCCCGGTAGTTCCGCTCCTGGGACCGCTATGAATGACTGTAACAGTTCACTGCTGGTGGGGCGGAACTGCGGGGCTCTCCACCACCCCCTGCCTCCTATAACCCTGCCTACTTATATGCACCTATAACACTGTCTGCCTATATGGCACCTATATCCTATATCCCTGCCCGACTATCTATATGCCTCCTATAACCCTGCCTGACTATCTATATGCCCCTATAATCCTGCCTGACTATCTATATGCCCTCTATAACCATGCCTGCCTACCTATATGGCCCCTATAACTCCCCTAAAGCTTGCATACCTACCTATATGGGCTCCTATAGCCCCCTAAACCCTTTCTACCTACCTATGTGGGCCCAATAACCTATGTACTGCCTACCTATCTGGGGTCTATGTACTGCCTACCTACCTGTGGTCTAACTGCTACCTACCTACCTGGAGCCTACCAACCTACCTAGGGCCTACCTATCTAATGGGGTCTACCTACCTGGTAATATTATTCTGAGGGGTACAGGTCATAGCTGTAACACAATCCTCTGTTCCTCCCCTCCCATATAGGAGACTGGGCCTCTAAGCTATGGCCAGTACACGCTCTGTCACCCTTGGGAAATTTGTACAAAGGTGGGGACAGTGAGGGAGGTGCTGGAAAAGTGAGGATTCTAAGATATTTGTGTCCAAATCTGCAGGGACAAGTGGTGGCTGGGAGAAGTCATCATAGCAGTCTGTAGCGCATGCAGAACAAAAGGGAAAGTCAACAATTCGTCAGAGAAATGTCACATGTGAGTCACAAGATATAACTGCACTATAATCACTTATATGTCAGCAGAAGCTGTGTGCACTGGTGTCTTCCACTATATGGGCACTGTATTGTAGTGATTTACAGTCTGCAGAGCCTGTGTACACTGGTATATAACACTATATGGTAGTGATATTAGTCTTTGTATATTTTATTCAGTAATAGTGTAGAGGTGTTATTCAGTCACTATATGGGGGTAATTTGTGGTCCTGTTCTTGCGGTATAATCAGGTCCTTATGAAGTAACATTATTGGTAATATTGGTCTTAGTTGGTATAGTGTGATTTGTTTGGTAGCAGTATGATGTTGATATCTATGGTGAGGTAATTGTTCCTTGTATTATAAAGTAACTGCATGACTTAAGAAATCCCGGTAAATGTTTGTGGTTGGAGGGGCGAGAGGGAAGCCCCATCCAAATGTTAGCTATGACGCCCATGCTTCTCAAGTTACGCCCCTGAGGAAGCATGTACAGTACAGGGTGTACCCCCAGAATCAACTCCACTGCCGGGCCAAACAGGGTCGTTGCTAGGGTCATAAAACATCAGGGGCTGGGCTCTTTTTGTTAAATTTTGCTCAGTAGAGCTGCGTTCACATAGCATTTTTCACACCACATTGTGAACTGCGACATGTATTTTTACAGAGAAAAAAAACGTATGTCCCTGTCACTAATTTTACACACATTTCACATAGATCCTGTCCATCACCTCAGCAGTCACTGTACAGTGAAAATCAGCACTGACAAATTTGCTTTTTCAAAATCGCTCACCTACGTATGACAGTGTAATACCTTATAAATAACAGTCTCTAAAAAATACACCTATACATGGAACAAATATACCATATGAATCATTGTCACAAAAAAAATGCAAAAATTCCAATGCCCAAAACTATTAATACTTAAGGATAAAATAATACTGCCAGACCATGGTCAAATGCGATCACCACATGTGACTATCAGTTGTACACAGGCGCTATACAGACATATATTACCGCCATACAGTCAACATATAGTGGTAGATAACCAGTTTACACAGGCTCTGCAGACATATACCACTGCCATACAGTGACCAGATAATGGTGGAATTTTTGTATGTACATGCTCTGCTGAAATATAAGTGATTACACTGAAGTTACATTTAGTGAACTACAGGAGATGTCTTTTCTGATTGGAGTCATTCACTTTCCCTTCTCCATCTGACGCAGACCACCATGATGACTTTTCCCGGCCACAACTCGCCTCTGCAGAATTTATCACACAAACATTTTAGATTCCTCACTTTTCCAGCAAATATATTCCTACCTACCTACTGGGGGTTTAAATATAACTCCCTTTCTAATGGGGGTTTATACAGGAAAGCATGGCGACGCCCCATCCCCACAGCAACCCACTTTCCTATGATAAGAAAGCCAGGTGCCTGCTGTGGGGGATGGGGAGTCACCCATCGCTCCTTTATAGGCCACCATTAGGTAGGTTTATAGACCCCCTCCCAGTAGGTAGGTATATAAGTCATATGTCCCCCAGTAGGTAGAGGTAGGTATAAAGGTTATATGTTCCCCCTTAGGTAGATAGGTAATAGGGTTTCCAGTCTGTAGATAGGTAATAGGGTCCCCCAGTAGGTATATAGAAAATAGGGTCCCCTAGTTGGTATATAGATAATAGGGTCCCCCAGTCTGTAGATAGATAATAGGGCCACCAGTATATATAGATGGGTAATAGGGCCTCCGGTATATATAGACAGGCAATAGCTCCTCCAGTATATATAGATAGGTATTAGGGCCCCCAGTATATCTAGGTAGATAATAGGGCCCACAGTATAGATATAGCTAGGTAATATTGCTCATGGTATAGATATAGATAGGTAATAGGGCCGTTATTATAGATATAGGTAGTTAATAGGGCCCCCAGTAAAGATATATGTAGGTAAAAGGCCCCCAGCATAGATATAGGTAGGTAATAGGCTCCTAGTATAGATGTAGGTAGGTAATAGGGCCCCCAGAATAGATATAGATAGATAATAGGGCCCTCAGTATAGATATAGGTAGGTAAAAGGGCCCCCAGTATAGATATAGGTGGGTTATAGGCCTCCAGTATAAATATAGGTAGGTAATAAGGCCCCCAGAATAGATATAGGTAGTGTGGCAAAGCGACCTCTGGTAGTCGCATGCTTCTGCCACTAGAGGGTGTGCAGCCAGAGATCTGTAAGACGCACACCCCCAAGGGTACCTGGCCTTGGTGGGATAGGAGCCAGCCATGTATGTTGTCAGCCACATTAAGCGGTTGGCAGAAGTGTATAGCTAGTTTAACTTTTCAGGGTTGGCAGTAGACAATATGTTGGGTGGGTGTCTACTCCCCGTGTTCCAGGCCTGGTTTTTTGCAAGTCCCTGGAGGGCTATAAAAGGCCTATGCCTGCAGGTGTTCAGGGTGTGTGGTTGGCTACCTGGAGCAGGAAGCGAGAGTAGAGCGGAGAGGGCTCTGATTCCCCCTAGGCTGGATAGGAGCCTGAGGCCAGTGGAGGCTGGAAGGAGAAACTGTCAGTAATTGCTGTTTGTGATACTGGATGGTAGAGTTTTCTCTGACCCCGTGCTTAGTTAGTGGCCAGACGGCCGAGGTTTTTTTTTTATGTTTTTGTTTGTAATACCTGTGCCTGAATAAAACTGGTTGAGGACAGTAAAACCAAAGCCTGCAGTCGGAGTGCCTTATGTTGGAGTGATGTTAACCGCTTACCAAAGACGGCGATACCGTGAGCTAAAAACCCCTGAGCTGGTACAAGATGGTGGCCGAAACGTGAGTGGATCGTCACAGTAGGTAATAGACCCCCAGTATAGATATAGGTAGATAATAGCACATATTAAAAAAAATTATAGTACTCGCCTTTCTCTCACTACCTAAAGCTCCTGCTGGTCTCCGTCTTCTTCCTGACACAGACGGCGTGACATAATCATGCTGCGCAGGCAGTGTGGTGACGTTCTCAAGCGTCCTGTGACGGATACTCCAGTGGGCCACAAGCCTGCTTGTGGCTCACCGGAGTACTCTGCGGAGCAGTTAGCTCACAACGTCTGCTCCGCGGAAGCCTTCAATTGTATATGTGTCCAAATGATACACATACAATTGAAGAGACTATCGGCCCTCCAGGCCCACTGTTGCGGCCTGGAAACCGGCGAGGTTTGGGGCACAGGCAGTTTTATGCGGGGCACAAGCCCAGGATAATACTGCCTAGCGATGCCCCTGGGGCCATATGCACCCTCGTCCGGAACTGACTGGATCTATTCTGTGCATTAGGTTAGGTTCACATTGCGTTTTGACCCTGGTTGGGACTTCCATTGCAAGTATCAGGGCAGGACATGCCACCTGTGTGGGATATGCCGCCTGTGCTGTGATTGGCTGCCTGCACTCTCTGTGCTTACTCACCTTTGAGCTGTTTAAAAATGAAACCGAAACTAGCTGCCTCAGCTTTCTGTGCTGGCTGTGTCTATGTAATAAAGGTGGCCTGAGCTCTCTATGCTCCTCTCCCACTGATTGCTCTACGTGAAGGATCTGGGCAATTACTGAGTCCCCAGCTATTAGATTCCCTCCCCCACCCATATAACACACCCTTATACACTCTGCTCTGCCCCCATATAACACAGCCTTATACATTCTGGTCCCCCCACATAGCACACACTTATACACTCTGCTATCCCCCAATTCACACAGCCTTATACACTCTGCTCCCCTCACCCATATAATCAGCCTTATACACTCTGCTCCCACTCTACCTCCTCTCTGATAACAGAGGGGGGGTGGGAGCAGAGTGCATTTCTCACATTTTTTTCATCAGATCTGGCTGTATGTACAACTGTTTACATCAATGCATGTGTTCTGGTTACAAGATATGAGAACTGACCATTGTAGGACATCTACAGAGCTTTGACATCCTCTCTCTTCTCCTACTCACACAGAATGATGATAATGACTCAAGAGGGAGCAGGGAGGCGGCGTGATGATATCATCAGTCTTCAATGAGGGAAAACATGCCTACTGGAAGGAGGGACCCGCCCCTAGATTTGAAGCTGTAAGACAGAGAGAGACAACTCATGTCTGCGAAAGCCTGTGATGAGAAAACCCCATTAAGGTATTGGTTATGGCATTGGTTATGTAGCACTATCTAACTATGTAACACTATCAAATTAATGTCTACTCTCTCATTTTAAATTCTTATGAATAGGAAAAAGAAATCGAACGGTAAGGTAGGATATTTAAAAGGGCTTTTGTCATTTGAAGGTTTCTCAGAGCCTGCTCTTCGCAGCCAGCTTCAGGTTCCCACTTCCTGTAAGGCTGTGGGCAATTCTACAACAGTGACTGACATTTCAGGTCTAACATTCCTAGCTGAGCCTGTTAGAAGGACATTGGTGATGCATGGGGTTGTGATAGTAGCGCTAAAAATAATCAATCACCAATTTTTTTTACTTATTATAACAAGATACTGATACATATTCTTTTGTTCTTAGCCATTTTTATTTTCTGACTGTACATTTTTTTTATTCTGTAGTCTGTATATGATTGAGGGCAGCCATCTTTTGCTTCTTTTGCTTTTAACAGCAGATTCAAGGTCATCAGAGCCTGTGAACAGGAGCAGACTCATTGACTTCTGTAGGAGAGTTTTGTAAGTGTACTATGTAACTTTGGAAGAAGTCAGTGTGCAGTGAGGGGGACAGGGTGAAATCTGACTCTCCTATTGTGAATGGATGAGTTGTTCCCTTGTTTTCTATACACATTGGTGTCACCTTTCAGAGACAATGTTTTTTGTACAGAACATGCTAGACGATTATTAGGACTAGTGATGAGCGATTACGTCGACTATCGTCATCGGGTCGATAGTCGATATAGTCAATTATCAAGACGATTTCCAATAGTCGATAATAGATTATCGCCGATGACCATTAAAGTCCATGGGAGAGGAACAACACCTTCATTCTTACACCCAAACAGGGCTGGAGAAGCTGGAATTAACATCCACAACAGTAAACTGGATATGTGCTAAAATCTTAGGCAACACCCCTTAGGTTATAAAAGTCACAGAAAAAAAGTCACAGACCATTCACTATCCCTGTCTTGTACCACAGCATGCCCCCTTAAACCTGCATGCCCCAAATTAAAAAGTGCCAGAAGGCAGTATGATTTGAACCATCATTTTACTTGAACAGGACATGAATATCCCTGTCCTGGAACGCAGCATGAGCCCCAAAACCTGCATGACCCCAGATTAAAAAGTGCTGGAAAAAGGAGTCTTTCAACGACCATTTTAGTTTCACTGGACATAGACTATCCCTGTCCTGGGCCACAGCATGAGCCCAAAACCTGCATGACCCCCAGATTAAAAAAATGCCGGGGAAAAAAGGAGTCTTTCAACCACCATTTTAGTTTCACTGGACAAAGATAACCCTGTCCTGGGTAACCTACAACTGAAAATTTTTCTAGCGAATACCTGTGAAATGCGGGCTGGTGGAAAGAAAACCCTAATACAAAATCACAGTGTTCTTCCTTCATCCCAGGGATTTACAATTGCCCAGTAGGATAGGAATTGATAGTTTTCAACAAAATATCATACAAGTGCGCAATCTGCGCCCCAAAATGTGATTCAACGAGCTCAAAAAAAACTATTCAAAAGTTACACGGATGAAAATTGCGTTTTTTGCAGCAATGACAAACGAGAACAGTTGCTAGAAAATTTTTCAATCAGATTTGTCGTACAAAAGTGGCTATTTTAAAAAACTAGGGACTCGCACCAGTGCAAAACAGCTATTTAAAAGTTATACGGATAAAAAACAGTGGTTTTTGCACCAATGAAATACACCAACAGTAACTACAAAATTTCTGTATTCAAATTTAAGTACAAGGTGGCTATTTGAAAAAAACTGGGCCGCACCAAAGTAAAATAAACACCTATTTGAAATGTATACAGATAATAAAAGGTGAGTTTTGCACCTATGAAACACACCTGCATTTACTAGCAAATTTCTGTATGGTAATATAAGTACAAGATGGGTCTTTCAACAAAACTGGGCTGCGCCAAAGTGAAAAACACATAATTAAATTGTGTACTGTTAATAATAGGTGGGTTTTTGCACCTTGAAATACAACACCAATTACTAAAAATTTCTGTATGGTAAAATTCGTACAAGATGGGTCTTTTAACAAAAATGGCCTGCGCCAAAGTGAACAAAACCTAATTAAATTGTGTACGGATAATAAAACGTGGTTTTTGCACCTATAAATACACCTGCGGTGACAAGATAAGTTCTGTATTATGAATATATACAGGAAGCATGCTTGCAATTGAACGACCCTGTAGTGTATAAAAAACTGGATCGAGATCCAACACAGGATTACAACATACAGTAGAAGACATTCTAGCGGAGGGGATTAGAAATGGGCATTATTACCCCTAAAGAAAAGATTTTCACTTTCCTTGTTCAAACCTCGCATTCCCCATATATAACCTAGTGCCGAAGGTACATAAAACACATGAGAGATCTCCAGGCAGACCAATTGTTTCAGGCAAGGCTCCATCTTGGAACCCTTGGCCATCTATGTGGATAGTTACCTACAAAAAATATCAAAAATGACCCCCATACTCTTCGTGATACAGGACAATTCCTTAGAGAAATTGACCCTTTTAAAATCGATGACAACATGGGCTTTGCACAGGGGATAAAAAATCTTTTTACCCAAAATACCCCATCAGGAACCCTTAGAAATAGTTAGAGACTATTTATGAAGACCCCAAGTCTATCTTATGCTAAGTTTAAATTTCACCATGCCGTCCTTGAACTTAATCACTAAAATTATTTAAATTTGGTAATGATCTCTTTCCCCAATTCAGGGTTGATGGGCTCGCCGGCAGCGCCAGCATCCAATCTCTTATGATAGCCATGAAAGGAAATTCGCCCCTATAAGGGCATGACTTCATTATGTTTCATGTGGTGAGATAGTCGATGACGTTTTTGCGTCGGAAAGGACCCTTGAAAACCAATGAGTTCACATTCATTAAATCACACCCTTATCAGTTTACTTCCAACATTGATAAGACTAAGACTGCTTTTAATGGGAAATAAAAAGGGGCCCCCCCTGGTTTTAAAAGTACCACTCTTTTAAAAAAACCAATTGAAAAAAACAATGATTACATAGACCAGCAGCACGCACCAAATTGTTTACGGGGTATCCCAAAAGGAAAACTGATCAGAGCTAGGAGAATATGCTCAACGTTGGGTCTATTTAGCAAAAAGTTCTTTTTGATAAAATTTAGGCGAGAGGCTATAAAAGAAAATTTTTGGGGAAACTGGCAGGGGAGGCGGGTACTTTAAAAGGGACGATCTATTAAAACAAAAAAAAAAAAGTAGAGATGGAAGACCATTTTCTTAGTATTTTGTAGGCACAGGGTTAATTTTGTCAATCCCTTAAGAAAAAAGGTTTTATTATCAAAAGATCTAAATATGGCAAATATTTACAAACATCCCTGGTTTTCTATAAGAAAGGCCGTATGTAGGGAATGTGATTGTCTCATCACGTGCTGAAGTGTAGGAAAAAAAAAAAAATTATTACAGAGCAAACACAAAGGAAATTTCCCTTTCCTTAGTTTTTGCAAACTGTAGTGCAATATCAAAGGGACTTTCACTCCCATCCCCCCAAAGGGTTCAAAATATTTCACAAGGGAACCTTTACGTGTAATTTTAAAGGGGGGTAGATATTTTTTTTAAATGCCCCGGGGAAGGGTTTTGTAGGGCAAAACCCTGCGTCAAATAAAAACCCGAAATTTTCTGGGCACAAAACTTCCATTCCAATGTCTCATAGCTGTGTAACTAATGTAGAAAAAAAGAAAAGATTTGGGGAAACCCGGTGGCTAGGCACTTCTTAAAGTAAAATACAAAGTGGCAGATCTTAAAGGTGCGTTTTAGAGGAAGTGAAAGCACAAAATGATAAAAACATAGAAAAAACCCTGCTCCAGAGAGAGTCATTTGGATTTTCAAAAAGAATACGCTAGCTCCCTTAGGCATGAATGAGAATTTAAATCAGTGTTTTTTTTAGATTATTTTTTTTGTTTGTTTCTTGTGTTACTTTTTTGACACCCATTTGAGTTGAGTATAAAGGGAAGTGATTATGAGGAAATTACGTGTTTGAAGAAGGGGCAGGGGCTACCCCGAAAAGTCACCCGGTCCCCCCAGCCTTTTTTGTTGTCCTTCCCCCAAAAGGCGTTAGCACATGTGGACACCCGGGAGATTGCTACATATTGACTTTGTATCCTGCTCTCCTCGCCGTCTATGGACTCAAATAAGAACGCAAGAGCTAAACTAACACTGCAAGTTTTAAAATTTGTTTATGTTTCCTTTAAAAAAGTTTTTTTTAAGAATTTTTTGTTTTCCATTCGCATTGGTTGAAAAATTGTCAAATAAAAACTGTGCCCATTTAAATTTGTCGATAAAAAATCGCTAACACTAATTAGGACTTGTTGCCAAAATGAAAACTGCAGGATTTCTAAAAATTTTTTAAAAAAATGATAGCGATAGAAAAAAGAATAAAAATTAATAAAACAAACACAACCAGAACTTCTTACGAAATGTGTTTACCATAAAAACATGAGTTAAACAATGTGTCTGATTACACATTCCCTTTAAAGTTTGTCAATAAGAAAAATAAAAATGCTCCTCTGCTGCTGACAAGACACAGCAGGGAGCTTTTTCCAAAGGGGTAGGG
>JAODAL010049979.1:0-27774 GCA_025379985.1 Phyllomedusa bahiana | reverse complement strand
AGGGGGGAAATTCAAAAGGGGGGGGGGGGGGTGTTTCCAGGTGAGTTTGAGGCAGGCCCTTAAGTGGTGGGGATGATGCAGGGATCAATGTGGGGGGATTCTTATTAATAAAAAAACCGGGTTTCCAGAGTGACTGCCCGCCCCGAGTGGGGTACGGGCGGTGCAGAGGGGGGGGTGACTGCGGAGTCAGAGTAGGGGGGGCGGCAGGGGGGCCAAGAGGGGGGGGGAGCAGGTGCCAGGTGGGGGTGCCCCCTGCAGGGGCCAGAGGGGGGGGGACTTCCCCAGGTCTCTGGTGGGGGGGGGTGACTGCAGGTGTCAGAGTGGGGGTGACTGCAGGTTTCAATGGGGGGGACGCAGGTGTCAGATTTGGGGGGGAGGAGGGGGGGGGGGGCTGCAGGTGTCAGAGTGGGGGGGGGTGACTGCAGGTGTCAGAGTGGGGGGGAGTGACTGCAGGTGTCAGAGTGGGGGGGGGAGTGACTGCAGGTGTCAGAGTGGGGGGGAGTGACTGCAGGTGTCAGAGTGGGGGGAGTGACTGCAGGTGTCAGAGTGGGGGGGTGACTGCAGGTGTCAGAGTGGGGGGAGTGACTGCAGGTGTCAGAGTGGGGGGGGTGACTGCAGGTGTCAGAGTGGGGGGGTGACTGCAGGTGTCAGAGTGGGGGGAGTGACTGCAGGTGTCAGAGTGGGGGGGTGACTGCAGGTGTCAGAGTGGGGGGGGGGTGACTGCAGGTGTCAGAGTGGGGGGGGTGACTGCAGGTGTCAGAGTGGGGGGGTGACTGCAGTGTCAGGGGTGGGGGGGTGACTGCAGGTGTCAGAGTGGGGGGGGGTGACTGCAGGTGTCAGAGTGGGGGGGGTGACTGCAGGTTCGAGTGGGGGGAGCTGCAGGGTCAGATTGGGGGGTGACTGCAGGTGTCAGAGTGGGGGGAGTGACTGCAGGTGTCAGAGTGGGGGGGGAGTGACTGCAGGTGTCAGAGTGGGGGGGGTGACTGCAGGTGTCAGAGTGGGGGGGAGTGACTGCAGGTGTCAGAGTGGGGGAGTGACTGCAGGTGTCAGAGTGGGGGGGGAGTGACTGTAGGTGTCAGAGTGGGGGGGAAGGTGGGGGGTGACCGAAAGTGTATGCAGCAGTGGGGGGTGACTGCAGGTGTCAATGTGGGGGGTGACTGCGGGTTACAGGGGGGGAGTGACTGCAGGTGTCAGAGTGGGGGGGAGTGACTGCAGGTGTCAGAGTGGGGGGGTGACTGAAGGTGTCAGAGTGGGGGGTGACTGCAGGTCAGAGTGGGGGATGACTGTAGGTGTCAGAGTGGGGGGAGTGACTGGAGGTGTCAGTGGGGGGGGAGTGACTGTAGGTGTCAAGGGGGGGGGGGGGGCGGAGGGGGGGGGGTGACTGAGGTGTCAAGTGGGGGGGTGACTGCAGGTGTCAGAGAGTGGGGGGAGTGACTGAGTGTCAGGGGGGGCAGAGGGGGGGGGAGTGACTGATGGTGTCAGAGTGGGGGGGAGTGACTGCAGGTGTCAGCGGGGGGGGAGTGACTGCAGGTGTCAGACTGGGGGGGGAGTGACTGCAGGTGTCAGAGTGGGGGGAGGGACTGCGGGTGTCAGAGTGGGGGTGACTGCAGGTGCCCAGAGTGGGGGGGGACTGCAGGTTGTAAATTAAGTGGGGGGGAGTGACTGCAGGTGTCAGAGTGGGGGGGGGGAGTGACTGCAGGTGTCAGAGTGGGGGGGGGTGACTGCAGGTCAGAAGTGGGGGACAGGTGATGTAGGTGTCAGAGTGGGGGGGTGATTGCAGGTGTCAGAGTGGGGGGAGTGACTGTAGGTGTCAGAGTGGGGGGGTGTGAGCTGCATGGTGTCGGATGTGGGGAGGAGTGGGGAGTGACTGCAAGGTTGTAGAGCTCGGGGGGGAGCTGACTAGTACGTATGGTGTCAGAGTGGGGTGGGGGTGACTGCAAGGTGTCAGAGTCGGTGGGGGGGGAGGTGGACTGCAGGGAGTCTAGGTCCTCGGGCGCGAGTGACTGTAGGTGCAGAGTGGGGCGGGTGTGACTGCAGGTGTCAGATGAGTGGGGGGGAGCGTGACTGCTCGAGGTGTGTATCATGAGTGGGGGGAGTGACTGCAGGTGTCAGTGTTGAGGGGGAAGTGACTGCCAGGGTGATCAGAGTGTGGGGAGTGATGCAGGTGTCAAGAGTGTGGGGAGTGACTTAGGTGTCAGGTGGGGGGAGTGACATGCAGGGGTGTGTCAGTCGTGTGGTGAGAATGACTGTAAGGTGTCAGAGTGACGAGGAGGGGGAGTTGACTGCAGAGTGTCACAGAGTGGGAGGGCGTTGACTGATAAGTGTGTCAGAGTTGGGGGCGGAGTGACTGCCATGAGAGTCAGAGTGGGGGGGAGATGACTGAAAGTGTCAGACTGGGGGAGGGAGTGACTGCAGGGGTGTCAGTACAGGTGGGGGGGGAGTGATGCAGGTGTCAGTGTCGGGGGGAGACGGGAGTGACTGCAGGTGTCCAGAGATGGCGGGGGGTGACTGCATGGTCGTCAGAGGTGGGGGGGATGACTGCAGGTGTCGGGCCTAATAGTGGGGGGAGTGACTAGAGGTAAGTTGTCAGAAGTTGAGTACGGGCGGGAGAGTGATGCAAGTGTCAGAGAGTGGGGGGGGAGTGACTGCAGGTGTCAGAGTGGGGGGGAGTGACTGCAGGTGTCAGACTGGGGGGGGGGGTGAGTGCAGGTGTCAGAATGTGGAGGGGGAAGAGGGGGGGAGTGATTGCAGGTGTGTCAGAAGTGAGGGGGAGTGACTGCAGGTGTCAGACTGGGGGGGAGTGACTGTAGGTGTCAGAGTGGGGGGAGTGACTGCAGGTGTCAGAGTGGGGGGGGGGAGAGTGACTGCAGGTGTCAGAGTGTGGGGAGTGACTGCAGGTGTCAGAGTGGGGGGAGTGACTGCAGGCCCCACCCCCAACCCCCCCCCCCCCCCCCCCCCCACCCGGTGTCAGAGGTGGGGGGGGGTTGGACTGCTTAGGTGTCAGAGTGGGGGGGGGGTGACTGCAAGGTATCAGAGCTGGGGGGAGAGTGACTGCAGGTGTCAGAGCTTTTATGTGTGGGGGAGTGACGCAGGTGTCAAGTCGGGAGGGGGGTTAGTGATGCAAGGTGTTGTACAGATGTGTGGGGAGTGACTGTAGAGTGTCAGAGTGGAGGGAGTGAGCATGCAGAGTGTCACGAGTGGGGGGTTGACTGACATGGTGTAAGAGTTGGGGAATCGTGACACTGCAGGTGTCAGAGTGGGGCGGGTCGAGGGTGACTGCAGTGGTGTCAGAGTGGGGGGGGTGTGACTGCAGGTGTCAGAGTGGGGGGGGTGAATGAAGGTGTCAGAGTGGGGGGGGGTGACTGCATGAGTGTCAGAGTGGGGGGGGTGACTGCAAGGTGTCAGAGTCGGGCGAGCAAGTGACTCTGCCAGGTTCAGAGTGGCGGGGGGGTGGATGACTGCAAGGTGTCCAGAGTGGGAGGGGGTGATCTGCAGTGTCAGAGTGGGGGGGGGAAGTGACTGCAGGTGTCAGAAGTGGGGGGGGTGGACCTGCAGGTATTCAGAGTGGGGGGGGGAGTGAATGCAGGTAGTCAGAGTGGGAGGGGTGAGTGATCTGACAGTGTCAGAGTGGGGGGGGGAGTTGACTGCAGCGTGTCAGAGTGGGGGGAGTGACTGTATGGTACCCCCCCCCCCCCCCCCCTTAATGCTGTCAGAGTGAGGGGTGCGTGACTGCAGGTGTCAGAGTGGGCGCGGGGGGAGTGAATGCCAGGTGTCAGGCTTGGGGAGTGACTGCACGGTTGGTCAGAGTGGAGGGGGGTGAACTGCCAGAGTGTCAGAGTGGGGTTGGGGTGACATGCAGGTGTCAGAGTGGGAGGAGGGTGACTGACAGGGTGTCAGAGTGGGGGGAGGGGGTGACTGCAGTGTCAGAGATGGGGGGGGTGACTGCTGGTGTGCAGAGTTGAGTGGGAGTGAATGCAGGTGTCAGAGTGGAGGGGTGTGAATGCAGGTGTCAGAGTGGGGGAGGGGAGTGGACATGAGAGGTGGTCAGAGTGGGTGGGGGAGTAACTGCAGGTGCAGGTGGCGGGGAGAGTTAGAATTGAGGGTGTCAGAGCTGGAAGGGAGTGACTGCAGGTGTCAGAGTGGGGGGAGTGACTGCAGGTGTCCGAGTGGGGGGGTATGTGACTTGCAGGTGTGTCAGAGTGAGGGGGAGTGAACTGTAGTGGTAAGTCAGAGTGAGGGGTGGGAAGTGATGCAGGTAATGTCAGAGTGGTGGGGGGGTGAATGCGACTGGTGTCAGTGTGAGGGGGGAGGAGGGTGTGACTGTAGGTGACATGAGTGGGGGGAAGTGACTGCAGGTGCTCAGAGAGGGGGGAGTATGACTGCAAGGTGTCAGAACCACCAAAGTGGGGGGGAATGAACTGGGTGTCAGAGTGGGGTGGGAGTGTCTGTAATGGTGTCATGAGTGTGGGGGGAGGGTGTCTGCAGGTAGCAGTGTGGGTGTGGATAATGACTGTAGGTGTCAGAGTGGGGGGAGTGACTGAAGGTATCAGAGTGGGGGGGGGTTGACTGCAGGTGTCAGAGTGGGGGGGTGACTGCAGGTGTCAGAGTGGGGGGGGGTGACTGCAGGTGTCAGAGTGGGGGGGGGGGGGTGGTAGGATGCGGAGTGACTGCAATGGTGTAAGAGTGGGGATGGGGGTGAACTGGCAGGTATCAGAGTGCGGGGGGGAGTGACTGCACGGTGTCTGAGTGGGGGGTGAGTGGGTACTGCAAGGTGTCAGTGTGGTCTGGGCGGAGTACTGCACGGTGTCAGAAGTGGGGGGAGAGACTGCCAGGATGTCAGACGTGGGGGGGGACGTGAAGGGGTGGGAAGTGACGCAGGTGTCAGAGTGGGGGGGGTAGGGGTATGACTGCAGGTGAGTTCTGAGGCTGGGGGGTAGTGACTGTAGGTGTCAGAGTGGGGGGGGAGTGACTGCGGGTGTCAGAGTGGGCGGGGGTGACTGCAGGTGTCAGAGTGGGGGGAGTGACTGCAACGGTGTCAGATAGTGGAGGGGGGAGTGACTGCAGGTGTCGGAGTGGGGGGGCTAGAAATGAGGTGTAGGAGTCCGGGTACTGTTGGGGGGGAGTGGATGTAGGTGTCAGGTTAGGGAGTGATCTGCAGGTGTTCTCAGAGTGGGGGAGTGACTGCAGGTATCAGAGTGGGGGGTGACTTCAGGTGTCAGAGTGGGGGGAGTGTCTGCAGGTGTCAGAAGTGCGGGGAGTGACTGAGGTGTCAGACGACGTGGGGGGGGTGACTTGCAGGTGTCAGAGTGGGGCTGGGGGACTGCAGGTGGTCAGGGTGGGGGGGGGGGTGATCTGCAGGTGTCAGAGTAGGGGGGGTACATGCAGGTGTCAGAGTTGGCGGGGACGTGACTGCATGGTGTCAGAGTGCGGGGGAGATGACTGCAGGTGTCAGGAGTTGGGGGGAGAGTGACCTGTAGGTGTCGGGAAGTGATGGGGGGAGTGACAGTATGGTGTCGGAAAGTGGGGGGAGTGACCTGTTGGTGTAAGGTGGGGGGAAGGGAGTGACTGCAGGTGTCAGAGTGGGTGGGGGGTGAATCAGGTTGTCAGAGTGAACGGGGGAGGAGTGACTGCATGGTGGCAGAGTGGGGGGTGACTGCAGGATGGCTCGGAGTGGGGGGGTGAGCCTGACTGGTTCATGGTGTCAGAGTGGGGAGGGGTGATGCAGGTGTCGGGATAAAATGTGGGGGGGTGACTGCAGGTGGTCGAGTGGGGGGGAGGGGGTGATATGCTGGTGCTGGAAGTGGGGGGGGAGTGATCGAAGGTGTCTGGAGTGGGGGGGGGTGAGTGTGACTGCAGGTGTCAGGTAGGGGGGAGTGACTGCAGGTGTCAGAGTGGGGGGGAGTGAATGCAGGTGTCAGACGTGGGGGGGCGTGACCTGCAGGGTATCAGAGTGAGGGGAGTGACTTGAATAAAGGTGTCAGAGTGGCGTGGAAAGTGAGTCTGCAGGAGTACAGAGTGAGGGGGGAGTGACGGCAGGGTGTCAGAGTGGGGGAGAGTGACTGCAGGTGCTGTCAGGAAGTGGGGTGTGGGGGGTGACTGCAGGTGTCAGATGTGGGGGGGGGGGGGTGAAATGAGGTGTCCAGAAAGTGGGGGGAGTGACTGTAGGTGTCAGAGTGGGGGGAGTGACTGTAGGTGTCAGAGTGGGGGGGGTGACTGCAGGTATCAGAGTGGGGGGGGGTGACTGCAGGTATCAGAGGGGGGGGGTTACTTCAGGTGTCAGATGGGGGGGGAGTGAGTGCAGGTGTTGATCAGACGTGGGGGGTAGCTGAATGCAAGGTGGTCAGAGTGGGTGGGGGGAGTGATGCAGGTGTAGAGTGGGCGGGGGGGTGATTGACAGGTGTCTGAGTTGGGGGGGGTGTGACTGTAGGTGTTCAAGAGTGGGGGGTACGAGTGACTGCAGGTTCAGAGTGGGGGTGGAGTGACTGCAGGTGTCAGAGTAGGGAGGGGAGTGAATAGCATGTTTCAGAGTGGGGGGGAGTGACATGCAGGTTGTCAGAGTGGGGGGGAGTAGTGTAGGAGTAGTAAGTGACTGCAGGTGGTCAGAGTGGGGGGAGAGGGGGAAGTGAGCTGCAGGTGTCAGAGTGGGGGGGAGTGACTGCAGGTGGCAGAGTGGGGGGTGTGACCTGACACGGTATCAGCTGTGGGGGGGTGACTGATGGTGTCAGAGTGGAGCGGCTGGGAGTGACTGCAATGGTGTCGAAGTGGCGGGGAAGTGTAGTGATGCATGGTGTCAGAGTGGGGGGGTGATGCATGGTGTAGAGTGGGGGCTGGTTGCTCTGAAGGTGTCAGAGTGGGGGGGAGTGACTGTAGGTGTCAGAGTGGGGGGGGTGACTGTAGGTGTCAGCAGTGGGGGGTGACTGCAGTGTCTGATGAGGGGGGGAGTGACTGTAGTGTCAGAGTGGGTTGGGTGACTGCGCAGGTGTCAGACGTGGGGGGCGGGTGTCTGACAGGTGTCATGGTGGGGGGGTGAAATGTACGTGTACAGAGTGGGGCGGGTTGACTGCAGGTGTTCAGAGTGAGAGGCGGGGGAGTGAATACTGCATGGTGTCAGAAAGTGGAGGTGGGGAGTAGTGTCTAGTAGGTGTCAGTAGTGGCGGGGGGTGAGCTGCAGGGGTCAGATGTGGGGTGAGTGGCGTGTCGACTGAGGTGTCTGAGTGGGGAGGGTGAACTCGCAGGTTCTGAGTTGGGGGAGAGTGTTGACTGCAGGTGTCAGAAGTGGGGGACGAGTGACTGCCAGGTTGCTCCGATGTGGGAGAGTGACTCGCAGGTGTCAGAGTAACAAGTGGGGTTGGGGAGTGACTGCAGGTGTCAGAGTGGGGGGAGTGACTGTAGGTGTCAGAGTGGGGGGAGTGACTGCAGGTGTCAGAGTGGGGGGAGTGACTGCAGGTGTCAGAGTGGGGGGGGTGAATCTGACATGGTGTGACGTCCGGTGCGTGTGGATGATTGCGTGTCCAGATTGTGGGCTGGGGTGCAGATAGTGCAGGTGTCCAGAGTGGGGGAGAGTGACCTGCAGGTTGTCAGAGTGGGGGGGGTGACTGCTAGGTGTCAGAGTGGGGGGTGGGGGTGACTGACAGGTGTCAGTAGTGGGGGGGTGTATTGCAGGTGTCAGGTGAGGGGAGTGGATGTAACTTGGTGTAGAGTGGGGGGGGAGGAGTGACTGCAGGTGTCAGAGTGGGGGGGAGGACTGCCAGCGTGTTCAGTGTGGGGGAGTGACTGTGGTGTCCAGAGTGGGTGGGTGACTGCAGGTGTCAGAGTGGGGGGGGGGGGGGTGACTGCAGGTGTCAGAGTGGGGGGGTGAGTGCAGAGGGTGTGTCAGAGACTGGGGGGCGGTGAATGAAGGTGTAGAGTTTGGGTGGTGACTGCAGGTATCAGAGTGGGGGGGAGTGACTGCAGGTGTCAGAGTGGAGGGGGTGACTGTAGGTATCAGAGTGGGGGGGAGTGACTGCAGTTTCACGAGTGGGGGGGGGTGACTGCAGGAGTCAGAGTGTGGGGGGGATGGTGATTCTGCAGGTCGTCAGAGTGGGTGGGGAGGGGCAGTAGTGACTTAAGTGATGCACGGTGATCAGAGTGGGGGGGAAGATGAATGCAGGTGTCAGAAGTGGGGGGGGGTGACTGCCTAAGGTGTCAAGTATTGGGGGGGTGTAACTGAGGTGTCAGAGTGGGGAGGAGTGACTGCAGGTGTCAGAGATGGGGGGGAAGGTTGTGACTGTAGGTGAAAGAGTGGGTTTGCGAGTGCAGCTGCTAGGTGACAGAGTGGGGAGGAGTGACTGCAGGTGTCAGAGTGGGTGGGAGTGTGTAGTGACAGAGTGGGGGGGTGATCTATGCACGGTGTCAGAGTTGGGGGGGTGATTGCAGGTGTCAGAGTGGGGGGGAGTGACTGTAGGTGGTCAGATGTGGGGAGGGTGATGAAGGTGTCAGAGTGGGAGGAGAATGACTTGCAGGTGTCAGAGTTGGGGACGGTGACTGATGGTGTCAGAAGTGCGGGGGAGTAATGCAGGTGTCAGAGTGAGGGGGGTTAGGGGGGTGATTGCAGGTGTAAGATTGGGGGGGGTTGACTGCAGGTTTCACAGTGGGGGGGTGACTGCATGGTGTTAAGTGAGTGGGGGGGAGTGACTGCCAAGGGTGTCAGAGCTGGGGGGCGGTGATCTGCAGGGTGTCAGAGGTTGGGGGGGAGGGTAGTGATGCCAGGTGTCAGAGTGGCGGGGGTTGAGGGGTAGGTGTGAATGCATGGTGTCAGAGTGGGGGAGGGGATGCAAGGTGTCAGAGTGGTGGGGGTGCTGCAGGTGTCAGTTAGTGGGGGGGTGACTGCAATCGGTTGTCAGAGTGGGGGGGTGATTGCCAGGTGTCAGACGAGGGGGAATGTTGAGTGACTGCAGGTGTTTGTCAGCTCGGGCTGGAGGTGACTGCAGGTGTTCAGAGTGGGGGGAGTGGTGACTGCAGTCGAGTGTCTCTCAGAGTGGGGGCTGGACATGCAGGCAGGTGTCAGAGTGGCGTGGGGTGACTGCAGGTGTTCAGAGTGGGGGGGATTGAGTGACTGCAGGTTGTCAGAGTGGGGGGGTGCGCTGGCAGTGTCAGAACTGGGGGGGAGAGGGAGTGGACTGCCCAGGTAGATCAGCTATGGGGGGGAAGCTGATGCCAGGTGTCTCGAGTTGGGTCACCTGGCAGGCTGGGGGCATCAGAGTGGGGGGGACAGTGGACTGGAGCGGTCAGAGAAGGTGTGGGGGGACAGTTGGCTGTCGGGGTCAGAGTGAGAGCAAGGGGACAGTCGACATTCTTGAGGCGGGTCAGAGTTGAGAGCGGAGGACAGTGGCAGGAGGGGTCAGAGTGGGGGGGACAGTGGCTGGAGGGCTCAGAGTGGGGGGGACAGTGGCTGGAGGGGTCAGAGTGGGGGGGGAGAGAAGGGAGTAAAGTGACTGCAGGTGTCGAGTGGGGCGGTGTGATGCAGTGTTGTCAGAGTGGGGGAGTGACTGCAGGTTTTCAAAAAGGGGGGGGGAGTAAATAAAGGCGTCGGGAAGGGGGGCCCACTGGTTTGGGGGGTAAAAAGTGGGGGGGGGGACAGTATTGGAGGGGTCGGGGAAGTGGGGGGTGCCCCAGTGGCTGGAGGGGTCAGGTGGGGGGGACAGTGGGGGGGAAAGGGGTCAGAGTGGGGGGGGGGGGAAAAGGTGGGGGGGGCAGAGTGGGGGGGGGAAACAGTGGCTGGAGGGTCAGAGTGGGGGGGACGGGGGTTTGGAGGGGTCAAAAGTGGGGGGGGGAAAGTGGCTGGGGGGTAGAGTGAGAGGGGGGAAACAGTGGCTAGAGGGGCCCAGGATAAAGGGGAGGCATTTTATTGGGGGGTCAGGGGGGGGGAGAGCAGTGGCGGGACGGGGCCCAGGGGTTGGGGGGGGGGAAACCAAGTGGGGGAAAAGGAGTCAGAGGGGGGGGGGGACGGGGGGGGCGGGAGGGAGTCAGATTTGGGGGGGGACAGTGGGGGACAGTGGGGGTGCCCAGTGGGGTGAGCAGGCTCAGCTTCCTGCAGCCAGTTCTTTCTCCTCATACAACACACTGAGCAGAGGAGAGGGGGCCCCGGACACGGCCTTTTGCTAAACTGCCGGCTTGGGGCTTTACAGCGGCCAAAAACATCCGGTCCTTTGTCACTAGTGGGCCCTTTTTGTGGTCAGTGGGGGCTGGCCCAGGCCTCAATAGCGGGGCCAAGGGCCCACTTATGATGGGCCCCAGTGGCGTGAATAAAAAAAGTTGCAAAAACTTCCCTTTTCCCCTGGCTGGCCGGGCCCCCTAGTGACAGTGGGGGGGCCCCTTTGGGCAGTCATATGGGGGATACGGCCCGGGAAAGTTCCCCCATTGACTTTTCCCCTTTCCCACAAGTTATTTTACTGTGATAAACCTTCAACCGCCGCATTATGTCTAGGTTTCTTCTCGGTGTCAATACAGTGAAGTCTGACGCGGGAATTAGGCCTTCAGGGACAGTGAAGTCTGGATACCCTTTTACTTGGGTCCCCGGGTTTTTTTTGGCATTTTGCCCTAGTACGTTGTATAAGACATGAGGGGCTGAGGTGAAGGGGCATTTTTTTACAGTGGGGCCCTGTTTTTGTATGTTGATTCATTTCCCACCCCCTACTTTTTAACAATTTTATTTTTGTGGGAATTTTACTCTTGGGGAAAGAAAATTGATTTTATTAAAGAGAATTCCCCATGAGCAGGCCAAACCCGAGAGGACGGGCAAAAGGAGAAGCAATATTTTTAAGCGTTTTTGCAAGGAGGGGAAAATTCCCCAAACCCTCATTTTTTTGGAACCCCGGATCCCCCCCGCGGGGGAAGGGCCCCGGGTGCCCCCCAGGAAAATGGTCTTATGACCACCCTTTCCCCCTGAAACGGGAATGGGAAAACCAGGAGATAAAAAACCTTTACTTTTTATAGTGTTACATTCGGGAAAATTAGGGGACAGTATAAAAGTATTTATATTTTTTGTCCCATGGGGAGCATTTATTATAGTAATTTTTATATTTTTTGTACATGGGAAAGCAGTTTTATAGTAGTTATATTATTTGTACTTTAGGAGGCAGTATTATAAGTGGGTTATTTTTTCTGGAACTTAGGGGACAGTTTTATAGGAGTTTTTATTTTTGGGTACATAGGGGGTTTTTTTGTAGTTATATTTTTTGGTAAATAGGGCCAAAATTATAGTATTTTTATATTTCTTGTACATAGGGGGCAATTTATTTTTAAGTAGTTATATTCTTGTACGTAGGGGGGGGGTATTTTGTGGGTTATATTTTGTAAAAGGGGGGCAGTATTATAGTAGTTATATTTTTTTGAAATTTGGGGGCAGTATTATAGTATTTATTATTTTTTTAAAAATGGGGGTTTGTATATAGTTTTTTTATTCTTTTACATAAGAGGCAGATTATGTAGTTATATTCTTGTACAGGGGGAAAAGCAGTATTTTAGTTTTATTAAAGTCCTAGGAGGGAAAGTCCCAAATATTTTAGTTATTTTTCTTTTTAAAAATAGGACCGTATTTTAGTAGTTATAACTTTTAGACATGGGAAGAAAGTATTATGGGTAGTTTTATTCTTGAAATTTGGGGGGCCCAGTTTTATAGTAGTTTTTTTTTTGAAACTTTAGGGAGCAGTATTATAGTAGTTATATTTCCCCCCCCCCCCCCCCTGTACTTTGGACGGGAATTTTTAAATTTAAGAAGTTATATTATTGTCCCATAGGAGGCAGAAATTTAAGTATTTAAATATTTTTTGTACTTTAAGGGCCAGTTAATTATAGTAGTTTATTCTTTTCATAGGAAGGGGGCAGTATGTAAGTATTTTTATTCTTTTGTACATAGGGGAGAAAGTATTAAAATAGTTAAAATTTCTTTGTACTTTTAAGGAAATTGAAATATTATAGTATTTAAATTTTTCCTTGTTACTTTGGGAAAGCAAAAATTTTTTGGTTTTTAATCCTTGTACATAAAAAAGAAAGTATTTATAGAAAGCTATTTTTTTTCCCAAAATAGAAGCAGTTTTTTAGTAGTTATATTCTTATGTACAAAAGGAGGTCAGTATTATAGTATTTTTATTTTTGAAACCTTTGGGGGCAGTTTTTAAAATAGTATTTAAATATTTTTGTTTAATTTGGGGGCAGAGAATTATAGTAGTTATTTTTCTTTGTAAAATAGGGGGGCAGTATTTTTGTAGATATTTTGTACAAAGGGGGCCCAAGTTTTTAAAAGGTTTGTTAAAATTCTTGTACAAGGGGGCAGTATTTTAGGGGTTTTTAAAATTCTTGTTTAACTTAGGATGCGTATTAAAAGAAAGTTATATTTCTTTTTAAAATAGGAGCAGTTTTATGGGTAAAAAAAAACCCAAAACAATTTCAGAAACAAAATTTTTACAAAAAAAAAATTTAATTTTTATTCAAGAAAAAATTTTTAAAAAACCAAAAAAAATTTCGACAATAAACCCCCCCCCCCCCCTTAAGGGAAAAAAATCCCAGAAAAATGGGGGAAGGAAAACTGAAAAACCCAAAAAAAGGGCAAATTTTAATTAAATTTAAAAAAAAGTAAGTAAAAAAGAAAATTCCATTGGTTAACTTTTGGATCCAGAAAAAAATTTTTAAAATATAAAAAAAAATAAAAACAAAAAGTGTTTTTGTATTACGATAAAAAATTATACTGCATATTTTGAAGAAAAAACATTTTGGGGGAAAAAAACATATGAAAAGGTTTTGTGAATAAATTGTAAAATCCCTGTTTTTCTCAGCATTGAATTTTAAAACTTATTTGAAATATATAAAAATATAAAAAGGCATGTAAATTAAATGAGTTTTTCCGGGTCAGCCAGCTTTAAAACAAGTATCAAATTTTTTTGGGGAGGGTGACCCTGCCCATTTTGCAGGTTTTAGGTGAATCAGGTATCAGTCAATAAAATTAAAAAAAACCTTTACAGCAAAAAACCCCAAATTTTGGGCCCCTCAATCCTCATGCCCTCCCAGAAAATTTTTTAAAACTTTTAAATTACCGTCGGAGAAACGTGGCTTGAAAAAAGAAAAAAGCAGAACAAATTTGGGAAATTTTAAAAATCATTGCAGAGAGTTGGGGTACCCCAATCTGAAACAGCGAGGGCTACAAAAAAAAAGAAAAGTTCTAGTTTGCAGCGGTCAAAAAAAAACCGATTAGAAATTTTTAGGAAAAAAAAATTTTTTGGATATCAAAATCCGGGGGTTTAGAAATAGACAATCAAAAAATCTAGGAAAAATTTACATTCAAAATGGGTATAGAAAGGCAGTTCCCCCTTGAAAAAAAAAGTAAAAAGAGACAACCCCCTCCTTTCCCCTTTTTTTTAAATTCCAAAAGAGATAAAAGGAAAGGTTTCAAAACTCTTTAATTTTTAGGTTCGTTTCAAGACGAGCACCTAACTTAAGTTCTCTACTATCTCCTAGCCTACTTGTTCCAAAGAGGAAGGATAATAATCCTTGGTTAACCGTAAAGGGTTTTTTCAAATGTGGTCACTCCGAATGTACGGTGTGCCACTATGCAGAAAAAAACAGAACAATTTCTTTCCTTCAGCAATGGAAAAGTGTTCTCTATTCCCACTCACATTAATTGCAACAGCAAATTTGTTGTGTATTTGATCAGCTGGAGAATACAATATGTGGCTTGTACATCGGGACTCCTCAAAGTTCGAATCCGCAGGCATCTTTCCGACACTTTGAAGCCATGTTCCTTCAAGGCATCAGCCGTATCAAGACACTTCTTTAAAATTCATGGTGGAGACTGATCAAGCTTCTCTGTTATCGGCATTGAGAAGGTAACGCGACCAATAAGAGGAGGCGATACACATAAATTGTTTTCCAGGGAAGCTTGGTGGATCTTCCACCTTTCCACACGAGTCCCGTTGGGATTAAATACAAAGCAAGATATTACATACCAGTATTAATATGCTGTAATCCTTTATTGCTAGTGCTGTATTTAAATTTCCCTTTAGTGGTATCTCTGTTTATACTAGTTGCATCGTTTATTCTATGTTATAGTTATTTATATAGTGCAGCACTTAAAGGGGTGTTATCGTTTCATTAAATGGTCTTCAGAATAAGGGGACAGTGAAAACAAGCAACTTTGCAATTGGATGTCATTACCCAAAGCTGCTTGTTTTTTCACAGTGTCCCTTATCTTGTGTTTTTTTTACACTGATATCCAGTGTGGGTCGAATCCCTCCTCCTTGCATTTCACTAGCTGAGAGCTCATTTACATTCTGTACAGCCCTGGGTCGATTCAAGGAGCTGTGTGTCTGACTCAGAGTTAGGGGCGTAGCATTTTCTGTTTCCACACCTAGCAGAAACAGACTGCAGCAGATTGTACAATGAAAAAACATGACAGTTTTGTCCCTGTGCCTAACTCTCCTGCATACACGCAGATCTGTGCCGTTCTTAGAAAGCTGTAATACATCTCCAGCTGTGAGAGATCAGTGCCCAGATTAGATTGAATGCAGCCTGTGGTATGTATACAGCTCTTATAAAATAAGACTGATAGGGAGAGACACAGTGATATGTGGACTCAGAGGGGAGGGGGGGTGGAGTCTCAGGCCAGCAGTGAAGGGGGGATGATGTCATCCAGCTGGGAGGGGAAGAAACGCCCCCGCATTCACAGAGCTGGGAAGCTAAGAGAAGTGTGAATCAGCCGAAGTAAGGAAGCGATACATCCCCTTTAAGGCAACAGCCCCAGTCAATTCAAGTATTGCGGGATATGACTGTATGGCCGTGTTCACACGGCTTATTCCCGACGGATTTGTGAGCCAGATTTCGCTCACAAATCCGCCGTGAAATAAGGGGCGGATGGGGGCGGGGCCGGAGCGCGGCGGTGGCGCCGCTCCCGGCCCCATAGACAATGCATTGTTTATGGCGCGTCCGCGCCGTATAAATAATGTTGCCATGTCACTTTCTCCCCCCCGCGGCGGATTCGCCGAGCGGGGAGGAGCGACGGAATCCACTGGTCTCTATGAGAGCAGTGGATTACCGTAATTACTCCGATGGATTGCCGCCGTACTGCAGCACAAATCCAGCGCGGAGTTCGGCGCCAATCCGTCGGCAAATAAGCCGTGTGAACGAGGCCTAACAACGAGTATTCCTTACAAGTAATGTATATTCATTGTTTTTATAATATCATTGCTATTAATTGTTAGTGTGTTTATATTACGGCGGCATATAAGACAGAGTAATGTAGCAAGCCAGGTGTTTCTGATCTCATGACCGCCTAGTTCACTTCCTCAGTAGCCATGAGTAATAGAGTCATCTCTCGAAACGCGTCGGCGTGGGTATGATTATATCTTGAACGGAATACCCCCGTAATTCTATACCTCATGTTGAGAGTAATCTGCATGTTTTAAAGAATTTGTTGGAATAAAGTATTTGAATTTATACATTCTATGACTGGTCTCCCCCCTGCCTGGATTGGAAGCTGGTGTACGCCGCATTGGCGTGTGTGTGTGTAGCCTTACAGTATTATAGTAGTTATATTCTTGTACATAGGGGGCAGTATTATAGTAGTTATATTCTTGTACATAGGGGGCAGTATTATAGTAGTTATATTCTTGTACATGGGGGCAGTATTATAGTAGTTATATTCTTGTACATGGGGCAGTATTATAGTAGTTATATTCTTTTACATAGGAGGCAGTATTATAGTAGTTATATTCTTGTACATAGGGGCAGTATTATAGTAGTGATATTCTTGTACTTAGGAGCAGTATTATAGAAGTTATATTCTTGACATAGGAGCCATGTATATAGTAGTTTAATTCTTGTACATAGAGGGCATATTATGTAGTTAAAGTCCTGTACATAGGGAGCAGTATTATAGTAGTTATTTCTTGTACATAGAGGGCATGTTATTATAGTAGTTATATTCTTGTACATTAGGGAATATGTATAGTTAGTTTATATCTGTAACATAGGGGCAGTATTATTAGTAGTTATATTCTTTGTACATAGGGGCAGTATTATAGTTAGTTTATTTCTTGTACACTAGGGGGCAGTATTATAGTAGATATATTCTTGTACATAGGGGCAGTATTATAGTAGTTATTTTCTTGTACATAGGAGGAATTATTATAGTAGTTATATTCTTGTACATAGGGGGAAGTATTATTGTAGTTATACTTTACCTTGATACATTAGGGGGCAGTTTTATAGTATTTATTTTAGTGTACTTAGGAGGCAGTATTATATTAGTTATTGTCTTGTACATAGGCGGTGTATTATTGTAGTTATATTCTTGTAAATAGGGACAGTATTATAGTAGTTTTATTCTTGTACATAGGGGCAGTATTATAGTAGTTATATTCTTGTACATAACAGCATTATTATAGTAGTTGTATTATTGTCATAGGGGAAGTATTATAGTAGTTATATTATTGTTCATGTTACGAAAAGCCCTGCAGCCCGCATGTTGGGCTATGGGTGCACTCATGTCCCTTCTCCTCATATACTGCCGAGAACGAATGGCGCTGCAGCCCACATGTTGTGTTGTGGGCGTGCTCATACTGCCAGCCTATTTTCTGCCCAAGCTTTAATTTCCTGGCTGATGTCTTGAGATACTGCTGCAGTTTTTCCACATAATCTTCTTTCCTCATGATGCCATCTATTTTGTGAAGTGCACGAGTCCCTCCTACAGCAAAACAACCCCACAACATGATGCAAAGACGGATATATTGTAGAGGACTGATACATTATAGAAGACTGATATATCGTAGGGACTGATACATTGTAGGGGAATGATGCATTATAGAATATTGATACATTGTAGAACACTGATATATTATAGAGGACTGATACATTAGAGAAAACTGATATATTGTTGGAGACTGATAAATTGTAGGGGATTGATGCATTATAGAGAACTGATACATTGAAGAATACTAATACATTCTAGGAGACTGCGAGATTGCAGGATACAAATTACCCTAGTTTGGCACTCAAATAAATGACTGTGGTGTCTATTACCTGTTAAATGCCAAAAATCAAAAATTCCAAAGACACTCACAGATTTCAATATGCAAATAAACAACGTTTTATTTATTACAACATTTGAAGTACAGCAAACAAATTCATGATATGAGTACATAATATTTTATCAAATTTTGAGACTCGTTTCATTGGGCATTATCCCAAACATTTTTGGCAAAAAAAGGACCTTTGTAGAGATTGTGTCTCTACAAAATTTCCACTGTAGATCCCGGTAGATTTTTTTTTTTTTTGCATTGAAATGTGTGAGCGTCGTTGAAATTTTTAATTGTAGGAGACTGACACATTATACGGGACTGACACATTGTAGGAGCCTGACACATTGTAGGAGACTGACACATTGTAGGAGCCTGACACATTGTAGGAGCCTGACACATTGTAGGAGACTGACACATTGTAGGAGACTGACACATTGTAGGAGCCTGATACATTGTAGGAGACTGACACATTGTAGGAGACTGACACATTGAAGGAGACTGACACATTGTAGGAGACTGACACATTATACGGGACTGACACATTGTAGGAGCCTGATACATTGTAGGAGACTGAAATTGTGGAGCCTGAACATTGTGGGAGCCTACCTTGTAGGAGATGACAATTGTAGGAGACTGACACATTGTAGGAGCCTGATACATTGTAGGAGACTGATACGTTGTAGGAGACTGACACATTGTAGGAGACTGACACATTGTAGGAGACTGACACATTGTAGGAGACTGATACATTGTAGGAGACTGATACATTGTAGGAGACTGATAGATTGTAAGAGAGTGATACATTCTAGGGGGCTAATGCATTGTTTAGGAGACTGATACACAGGGGCATTGCTAGGGTCCCAAAACATCCCGGGCTCAGGCCCTTACGTTTTTCTGAGTAGGGCGGGGTTCACACGGAATTTTTTGCGTCTATTGGAAACTGGGGCATATTTAAAGGAAAAACCCTTTGTATGTAGGCTAGGAGAAATATAAGTGTTAACTGCAGTTAATTTAGTGCTTACAGGGACGTCTCTGAAGAGTTTTTCTTTTTTCTCTTTTTCTCCTTTTGCCCCAGCCCCCATGATGACTTTACCGTCAACAATAAACATAAAAAATTACAAAAAAAAACATTTAACCCCTTTTTATCAGGTTTCTCTACAATTTCCTATCTTATACAAAATCTTGTGCCCCAAATGGTAATAATTCCCCCCTTGAGGTAAATATTTGCCCTTATACCAGGTAGTCCCACTGTAGCCAGGGGTTGTAGCCCACTTTAGCCAAGTAGTTGCCCCCTCTAGCCAGGTTATTAGCCCTCTAGCTAGGTTACTGCCCTCTGTAGCTAGGATAATGCCCCAATTAGGCAGTAATATGCCCCCTGTAGTCAGGGTGCTACCCCCTGTAGCCGGTAGTGTGCTCTTTGAAGTCAGGCTATTAGCCCCCGTGCCGGTTACTGCCCCTTACAGTAATATGCCCCCCTCAGCCAGGTAATATGCCTCCTTAGCAGGTAATATGCCCCGTTAGCAGGTAATATGCCCCCTTTAGCCGGTAATATGCCCCCTTTAGCAAAAAATAGCCCCCTGTAGCCCAAAATAAAATTTCCCCCTGTAGCCATAAATGCCCATCTTAGCCCCTGATATACCCCCGTAGCCATGATATGCTCCCCTGTAGCCAGTTATGTCCCCCGTAGCCAGTGATATGCCCTCTGTACCAGTGTTTTGCCCCCCCCGTAGCAGTGAATGCCCCCCCCCGTGCCAGTGATATGCCCCCCCTGTAGCCAGTGTATGCCCCCCCCCTGTAGCCATTATTGCCCCCCCCCTGTAGCCAATATATGCCCCCCCTGTAGCCCGTGATTTGCCCCTGTAGCCCGTGATAGCCCCCCTGAGCCAGTGATATGCTCCCCCTGTAGCCCGTGATTGCCCCCCCTGTAGCCCGTGATATGCCCCCGTAGCCCCGTACTATGCCCCCCTGTAGCCGTAATATGCCCCCCGTAGTAGTGATATGCCCCCCCGTAGTCGTGTATGCCCCCCCCCGTAGCCAGTGATAGCCCCCGCTGTAGCATATATGTCCCCTGTAGCCCGTGAATGCCCCCTTTTGCCAGTGATATGCCCCCTGTAGCCATTGATATGCCCCCCCTGTAGTCATTGTATGCCCCCCTTAAAACCGGATATGCCCCCCTATAGCCATGTATGCCCCCCCATAGCCGGATTGCCCCCCCTACCGTAAAATTTCCCCCGTAGCCAGTGATTTGCCCCTCTGTAGCCCTGATATGCCCCCGTGCCAGTATATGCCCCCTGTAGCCGTAATGCCCCCCTGTAGCCATGTATGCCCCATCTGTACCAGTAATATGCCCCCCTGTTTGCCAGAATATCCCCCCGTGCCGTGATATGCCCCTCTGTAGCCCTGATTGCCCCCCCGTAGCCAGTGATATGCCCCCCTGTAGCCCGTGATATGCCCCCCTGTAGCCAGTGATATGCCCCCTGTAGCAGTGATATGCCCCCCTGTAAACCAGTGTATCCCCCCCTTAGCCGTGATATGCCCCTGTACCGTGATATGCCCCTCGTATCCCGTGATATGCCCCCCCCGTAGCCAGTAAAAATGCCCCCTCTGAGCCAGTAATATGCCCCCCGGTAGCCAGGGGTATGCCCCCTGTAGCCAGTGATATGCCCCCATAGCCCCATACTATGCCCTCTGTAGCCAGTGATAGCCCCCCTGTAGCCAGTGATTTCCCCTCTGTAGCCAGTATATGCCCCCCTGTACCGTGATATACCCCCCTGTACCCTGAATTTCCCCCCTGTACCAGTGATATTCCCCCTCTGAGCCGTGATAGGCCCCCTGTAGCCCATGTATGCCCCCGTGCCAGTGATATGACCCCCTGCCAGTGTATGCCCCCCTGTAGCCAGTGATATGCCCCCCCGGGAGCCTGATATGACCCCTGTAGCTTTTATTCCCTCTGTAGCCAGTGATTGCCCCCCCTGTAGCCAGTGAATTCCCCTTGTAGCCAGTGATATGCCCCTCTGTCCCGTATATCCCCCCCGTAGCCGTGATATTCCCCCCTGTGTAGGATATGCCCCCTGTAGTCAGTGAATGCCCCCCTGTAGCCCTAATATCCCCTCTTAGCCCATTATATGCCCCTCGTGCCCGTGATATGCCCCCCCTGTAGGTGTTTTTCCCTCTGTAGCCCCTTTATATCCCCCCCTGTACCAGTGATAGCCCCTGTAGCCCGTGATATGCCCCCCTGTGCCATAAAAATGCCCCCCCTGTAGCCCGTAATATTTCCCCTCTGTAGCCGTGAATTTCCCCTCTGTAGCCATGATATGTCCCTCTGTGCGTGAAATTTTCCCCCCTGTACCGTGATATGCCCCCCCGTAGCAGTGATATGCCCCCTGTAGCCAGTTATATGCCCCTTGTAGCCAGTGATATGCCCCCTGTAGCCAGTGATTTTCCCCTCTGAGCCAGTGAAGCCCCCCCCCCCCGTACCAGTGATATGCCCCCTCTGTAGCCCCTGATATGCCCCCTGAGCAGTGTTGCCCCCCTGACCAGTGATAAACCCCTCTGTAGTCATGTATGCACCTCGTAGCCCGGTATGCACCTCTGTGCCCGTGTATGCCCCCCCGTAGCCAAGATATCCCCTCTGTAGCCCTGTATGCCCCCCCTGTGCCAGGGTATCCCCCCTGTGCCAGTGATATGCCCCCCTGTAGCCGTGATATGCCCCTGTAGCCATGATATGCCCCTTTTAGCCCGTGATATGCCCCCTGTGCCAGTGATTCCCCCCCCTAGCCCGTTATATGCCCTCCCCGTAGCCAGGATATTGCCCTCCCGTAGCCCGTGATATGCCCCCTGTAGCCAGTGATTTGCCCCCTTTTGCCAGTGATAGCCCCCCCGGCCAGTGATATGCCCTCTTTAGCAGGATAGCCCCCTGTAGCCCTTTATATGCCCCTCTGAGCCCGTGATTGCCCCCTGTAGTCAGTGATTGCCCCCTGTAGCCAAATGATATGCCCTCTGAGCCATGATATGCCCCTTGTAGCCGTGATATGCCCCCGTGCCACTGATATGCCCCTCTGTAACCAGTGTATGCCCCCCATAGCCACTACTATGCCCCCTGTAGCCAGTGATATGCCCCCCTTTTGCCAGTGATAACCCCCTGTAGGCGTAGGCCCCCTTGTAGCCAGTGTATGCCCCCGGCCCGTGAATGCCCCTCTGTAACCGGAATCCCCCCTGTAACCCGTGAATGCCCCCCTTGCCACATATATGCCCTCTTAGCCAGTGAATGCGCGGAAAGGGACCCTCATCGGCCCGGGAGCTGTCGGGGCTTGCGATCCCAGCGTCGCAGGGGTGATGGTGGTGCATCACGCCCCCTGCGACGCTGAGGGGTAGTAAGCGCTTACCCCGCCCGTCATACAGGGGGAAACAGGCGGGATTGATCCCTCCTGCCCTCCCCGATTCTGACTGCCGGCCCTGCGAAACGGGGCCCACCCCGTCGAGAGATCGGCGGGCGCCGCCCCCACCAAGGGCGCTCCCAGGCCCCCCGGCAGCGGCCCGACCGCGAGATTGGGGCACAGGTAGATTTATTCGGGGCTGTGCCCCGAAAGATCTGCCCAGCGGGCGCCCCTGCTGATACACTGGAGGAAACTACTACAGTGTAGTAGATTGACCTAGTGCAGAAAACTGATACATTGTAAAGGACTGATATATTATAGGAGACTGATACGTTGTAGGAGACTGATACGTTGTAGGAGACTGATAGTTTAGGAGATGATAGTTTGGAGACTGATAAAGTTTTGGAGATTTATCTTTTGGAGACTGATACGTTTTAAGGGCTGATATTTGTAAGGCCATGTCCCCCTGCACCCATTTGGTCCCGGTTTTTTTGATGGGGTTTGTGGTTTTGCAAAAAACCCTTTTGAAAAAACCGGCCCCAAACTTTTAACAGGCCGTATGGGAAAGCCCGTGCAGCAGTCCCCACTGCACGGGTTTTCTGCCCGGCGGTTTTTCAAACAGCCAGTCGCCCCCCAAAAATTGTGCATGTTCACTCTTCCGTCCGGTTTTTTGGACGGAATTTGAACAAGTGACTGTGAAGGGGG
Source organism: Phyllomedusa bahiana (assembly GCA_025379985.1). NCBI lineage: Eukaryota > Metazoa > Chordata > Amphibia > Anura > Hylidae > Phyllomedusa > Phyllomedusa bahiana. The sequence goes on along the minus strand of JAODAL010049979.1, from coordinate 5,645 downwards.
AGGGCTAATCGCGGAGGAAAGCCGTCCTCCCACGGCCGTGTGCACGGCACACAAACTGGACAAGTACCGGTCGGATAAATTAACCGGTATTTGTCCTGTGCCGTGGGGACGCGCCCTATGAGACTGATACCTTCTAGGGGGCTAATGCATTCTTTAGGAGACCGATCAATTGAAGGGGACGGATAGCTTGTAGGAGACTGATACACTGTAGAAGACTGAAATATTGTAGGGAAGGGATACACTGTCGGATATTGAGATGTTGTTTTATAGAAGATTAATACATTGTAGAGGACTGATACATTGTAGAAGGCAGATACATTGTAAGGGACTGATACATTGTAGAAGGCAGATACATTGTAAGGGACTCATACATTGTAGAAGGCAGATACATTGTAAGGGACTGATACATTGTAGAAGCAGTTTACATTGTAAGGGACTGAATACTTTGTAGAAGGCAGATACCTTGTAAGGGACTGATACATTGTAGAAGGCAGATACATTGTAAGGGACTGATACATTGTAGAAGGGAGATACTTGTTAAGGGACTGATACATTGTAGAGCCTGACACATTGTAAGGGATGATACGGGTGTAAAAGGGCCTGAACATTGGGTAAGGGAACTGATACATTGTAGAAGCCTGACACATTGTAAGGGACTGATACATTGTAGAAGCCTGACACATTGTAAGGGACTGGATACATTGTAGAAGGCAGATATATGTAAGGGACGATACTTGTAGAAGCCTTGACACATTGTAAGGGACTCATACATTGTAGAAGCCTGACACATTGTAAGGACTGATACAGTGTAGAAGCCTGACACATTGAAGGGACTGATACATTGTAGAAGCCTGATACATTGAAAGGGACTGATACATTGTAGAAGGCAGATACATTGTAAGGACTGATACATTGTAGAAGGCAGATTACATTGTAAGGGACTCATACATTGTAGAAGCCTGACACATTGTAAGGGACTGATACATTGTAGAAGCCTGACACATTGTAAGGGACTGATACATTGTAGAAGCCTGACACATTGTAAGGGACTGATACAGTGTAGAAGCCTGACACATTGTAAGGGACTGATACATTGTAGAAGCCTGACACATTGTAAGGGACTGATACATTGTAGAAGCCTGACACATTGTAAGGGACTGATACATTGTAGAAGGCAGATACATTGTAAGGGACTGATACATTGTAGAAGCCTGACACATTGTAAGGGACTCATACATTGTAGAAGCCTGACACATTGTAAGGGACTGATACAGTGTAGAAGCCTGACACATTGTAAGGGACTGATACAGTGTAGAAGCCTGACACATTGTAAGGGACTGATACATTGTAGAAGGCAGATACATTGTAAGGGACTGATACATTGTAGAAAGCCTGACACATTGTAAGGGACTGATACATTGTAGAAGGCAGATACATTGTAAGGGACTGATACATTGTAGAAGGCAGATACATTGTAAGGGACTGATACATTGTAGAAGGCAGATACATTGTAAGGGACTGATACATTGTAGAAGCCTGACACATTGTAAGGGACTGATACATTGTAGAAGCCTGACACATTGTAAGGGACTGATACATTGTAGAAGCCTGACACATTGTAAGGGACTGATACATTGCAGAAGCCTGACACATTGTACGGGACTGATAATTGTAGAAGCCTGAAACATTGTAAGGGACTGATACATTGTAGAAGCCTGACACATTGTAAGGGACTGATACATTGTAGAAGGCAGATACATTGTAAGGGACTGATACATTGTAGAAGCCTGACACATTGTAAGGGACTGATACATTGTAGAAGCCTGACACATTGTAAGGGACTGATACATTGTAGAAGCCTGACACATTGTAAGGGACTGATACATTGTAGAAGCCTGACACATTGTAAGGGACTGATACATTGTAGAAGCCTGACACATTGTAAGGGACTGATACATTGTAGAAGGCAGATACATTGTAAGGGACTGATACATTGTAGAAGGCAGATACATTGTAAGGGACTGATACATTGTAGAAGGCAGATACATTGTAAGGGACTGATACATTGTAGAAGGCAGATACATTGTAAGGGACTGTTTACATTGTAGAAGCCTGACACATTGTAAGGGACTGATACAGTTGTAGAAGCTGACACATTGTAAGGGACTGATACATTGTAGAAGCCTGACACATTGTAAAGGGACTGATACAGTGTAGAAGCCTGACACATTGTAAGGGACTGATACATTGTAGAAGCCTGACACATTGTAAGGGACTCATATATTGTAGAAGCCTGACACATTGTAAGGGACTGATACAGTGTAGAAGCCTGACACATTGTAAGGGACTGATACATTGTAGAAGCCTGACACATTGTAAGGGACTGATACATTGTAGAAGCCTGACACATTGTAAGGGACTCATACATTGTAGAAGCCTGACACATTGTAAGGGACTCATATATTGTAGAAGCCTGACACATTGTAAGGGACTGATTACATTGTAGAAGGCGATCATTGTAAGGGACTGATACATTGTAGAAGGCAGATACATTGTAAGGGACTGATACATTGTAGAAGGCAGATACATTGTAAGGGACTGATACATTGTAGAAGCCTGACACATTGTAAGGGACTGATACAGTGTAGAAGCCTGACACATTGTAAGGGACTGAATACATTGTAGAAGCCTGACACATTGTAAGGGACATGATACATTGTAGAAGCCTGACACATTGTAAGGGATGATACATTGTAGAAGGGCCAGATACATTGTAAGGGACTGATACATTGTAGAACCCTGACACATTGTAAGGGACTCATACATTGTAGAAGCCTGACACATTGTAAGGGACTGATACATTGTAGAAGCCAGAAACATTGTAAGGGACTCATACATTGTAGAAGGCAGACACATTGTAAGGGACTGATAGATTGTAGAAGCCTGACACATTGTAAGGGACTGATACATTGTAGAAGCCTGACACATTGTAAGGGACTGATACATTGTAGAAGCCTGACAAAATTGTAAGGGACTGATACATTGTAGAAGCCTGACACATTGTAAGGGACTGATACATTGTAGAAGCCTGACACATTGTAAGGGACTGATACATTGTAGAAGCCTGACACATTGTAAGGGACTGATACATTGTAGAAGCCTGACACATTGTAAGGGACTGATACATTGCAGAAGCCTGACACATTGTAAGGGACTGATACATTGTAGAAGCCTGAAACATTGTAAGGGACTGATACAGTGTAGAAGCCTGACACATTGTAAGGGACTGATACATTGTAGAAGCCTGACACATTGTAAGGGACTCATATATTGTAGAAGCCTGACACATTGTAAGGGACTCATACATTGTAGAAGGCTGATACATTGTAAGGGACTGATAAATTGTAGAAGCCTGACACATTGTAAGGGACTGATACATTGTAGAAGCCTGACACATTGTAAGGGACTCATACATTGTAGAAGGCAGATACATTGCACTGTAGGAGATTGATAATGAGTAAAGAAATGTTTACTATGAAGGAGATTGAGTCATTGTTGGAGACTGATACATTGTCAGATACGGATACATTGCCGGTGACTGACACCTTATAGGGGACTGATCTATTGAATTCGATGCAGTGAGCTTCCTCTAGTGGTGGCTGTGGGCAGGGAAATGTTACGTTATCATTTATCTCCATGGTTTATTCAGGGGATTTGAGGTTCTGGATCAGATAAATGAGCTCTATCACTAGAAGGATATTTTAAGAAGTTGCAGAATTGACATATTGTAGTGTTAAGATTCCCTTCAAGCTTTATCTATGGATGGATCCATGTATCATGTATTTTTTATTTACATTGCGTCTCTTTCTTCTGCTGCTTGTAAGATGGAGCGAGGATTTCCAGCCGGGGATCAGAAGCCAGGCCGCGCTGGAAGTCACTCTCATAGATCCACTCTTACTTTGAGAAATAATGTAAAGCTCTGAAGTATGTCAGCTCTGGACAGTAAGCCGGGCAGATCTGATCAGATCAATGTGCTTGTACCAAAGAGCTAGAGGACATGGTGCAAATCTCAGGTAGCTCGGGCCCGGCTCAGCCTCCATGTATTTTAGCAGTATACACAGTACTGAGCCCCTCATGTCGGCAGTATACACAGTACTGAGCCCTCATGTCGGCAGTATACACAGCACTGACCCCTCATGTCAGCAGTATACACAGTACTGAGCCCTCATGTCGGCAGTATACACAGTACTGAGCCCTCATGTCGGCAGTATACACAGTAATGACCACTCATGTCGGCAGTATACACAGTACTGAGCCCTCATGTCGGCAGTATACACAGTACTGAGCCCTCATGTCGGCAGTATACACAGTACTGAGCCCCTCATGTCGGCAGTATACACAGTACTGAGCCCTCATGTCGGAAGTATACATAGTACTGAGCTTCATGTCGGCAGTATACACAGTACTGAGCCCTCATGTCGGCAGTATACACAGCACTGCGCCCTCATGTCGGCCGTTTACACCGTACTGAGCCCCTCATGTCGGCAGTATACACATTAATGACCACTCTTGTCGGCATTATACACAGTAATGACCACTAATGTCGGCAGTATACACAGTACTGAGCCGCATTTGGGCAGTATATACAGTACTGACGCCTCATGTCGGCAGTATACACAGTACTGAGCCCTCATGTCGGCAGAATACACAGTACTGAGCCTCAAGTCGGCAGTATACACAGTTCTGACCCCTCATGTCAGCAGCTTACACAGTACTGACCCCTCATGTCGGAAGTATACATAGTACTGAGCTTCATGTCGGCAGTATACACAGTACTGACCCCTCATGTCGGCAGTATACCACAGTACGAGCTCATGTCGGCAGTATACAACAGTTCTTACCCCTCATGCCGGCAGTATACGCAGCACTGACCCCTCATGTCGGCAGTATAAACAGTAATGAGCCTCATGTCGGCAGTATACACAATACTGACCCCTCATGTCGGCAGTATACACAGCACTGACCACTCATGTCGGCAGTATACACAGTAATGACCACTCATGTCGGCAGTATACACAGTACTGAGCCTCATTTGGGCAGTATATACAGTACTGACGCCTCATGTCGGCAGTATACACAGTACTGAGCCCTCATGTCGGCAGATATCACACAGTACTGAGCCTCAAGTCGGCAGTATACACAATACTGACCCCTCATGTCAGCAGTATACATAGCACTGACCCCTCATGTCAGCAGTATACACAGCACTGACCCCTCATGTCAGCAGTATACACAGCACTGACCCCTCATGTCGGCAGTATACACAGTACTGAGCCCTCATGTCGGCAGTATACACAGTACTGAGCCCTCATGTCGGCAGTATACACAGTACTGAGCCCTCATGTCGGCAGTATACACAGTACTGACGCCTCATGTCGGCAGTATACACAGTACTGAGCCCTCATGTCGGCAGTATACGCAGCACTGACCACTCATGTCGGCAGTATACGCAGTACTTACCCCTCCTGGCGGCAGTATACGGCCCCCTGACCTCTCATGTCGGCAGTATACGCAGCACTGACCCCTCATGTCAGCAGTATACATAGCACTGACCCTCATGTCGAGTAACACAGCACGGACCCCCC
>JAODAL010049978.1:0-27774 GCA_025379985.1 Phyllomedusa bahiana | reverse complement strand
CCCAGCTTACTTAGGGTTTTGAGGGAGCAACCCTTTAATTTTTCCCAGATCTCTCATGGCTGACTTTGCAAAAAACGAAGACATCTTAAGCCTTTGCATTGCATGCTGGGAGAAAACACAACATTCCTACAGATGGGAGTTCCCCTTTGCGCTATTTGCATCTAAAAATTGCCAGTCATCAACACTTTGCAATATTGAAGACCTTCCTAATTTTTGCTCAACTTTGGAGATTTTTCCTCCAGATATAAATGATTGGGAACTTGAAGTACCCATTCCTTCTCTGCCTCCAGAATGGCAGGTGGTACATTTGAAGACCAGCAGACCATCCTCCCATGGAGCTTCCAAATCACCTAGACTGCAGGAATCCTTCTGGGACTCGATTTACTACCTAAAGGGGAAGTCCTCTCCTGAACTTCTATTAATGTTTGTCATTAATATTGAGCTAATTAGAATGAGTAACATCTTTGATACTGATGTTTCAGGATATTTAGACCTGCTTTGAGGTTTGTTATTTGTTCTATACTGGATAGTTGATTAGTTACTCAGGACAGAGATATCCCTTTTCTCTCCTCTAGTGTTTGCAGTTATTTTTTATTTAACTAGAACCAGTAGGATGTCTCTTACACAAATGTTCCAGGACATTTAGGTCTTGTATGAGACTGGTTTATTATTGTACACTGGTTGCCCCAGTCAATTTATGGTATATCAGGAGCTTGAAGTTCTTGCCTCTTCTATATAAGTATGCTAGTAGGAAGCGTTAGGATTTTTCTCTTTGGATCTCTCCTTTCTGTTAGCAGTTGATTGGGGATGCTTGAATCTCCATAGTGATCAAAGTAATAACAATTTCCCTCCTTAGCGTGAAGTATTATACTTTTTTCAGCTCTTTTTGTTCTAGGAGTAATCATTGTATCATTGACCTTGACAAGACTCACATAGTCTTGTATATTACTTGGAATTTTTCCTTATTTTTGTGTTGTTTTCTTGTTGTCTATGTTTCTTTTAGTTTCTTAGTTTGTCACAGGTTTGTCACAAGGCGCCAGATAATGTAAGTAATGCTTATTATTTATATTTATCTCACAGTATAAAGAGGGAGTTTATGTATTTTTCTTTCCTTTTTTGTTATTGATACCTTGTACTCCCTTAATGTTAAAGGTCTGAATTGCAACATCAAGTAAAGACTGCTACTTACTGAGCTCAGAGACAAGGATATAGTTTTCCTCCAGTAAACACATTTTAAGAAATAGGGTAATTTTAACTTTTTGAAAAATCCTTACCCAAATTCCTATTTGGCTTCTTAGGATAGGAAAAAAATGGGTGTAGCAATTATGTTGTCTAGTATGTGCTCCATCAAAGTATCAAAGACAATATTGGATACAGGGGTTGGTATGTCATCTTAAAGGGAACACATGATGGTTCTCCTATTACTCTCTGTAGTTTAGATGCTCCCAACCAGGATCAATTGAGATTTCTAAAATTCCTCTTTTTGAAACTAGAATTCCTGCGTCGGTCTTGATAGTTTTTTTTCTGACCATTTGAAATGCATGCGACTTTTTTGATCACTTTTTATTCCAATTTTTATGGGACGTGAAATGACCCAAAAAACACAATTTTGTCATTTGGAATTTTTTTCCTTCTACGGTGTTCAGCATACGGGATAAATGATGTTATATTTTTATAGATCAGACTTTTTCGGATGCGGCGATACCAAATATTTAACTTTTTTTTTATTTTTTTTTTATTTGTAAAATGGCAAAAGGGGGTGTTTTGAATTTTTAATACTTTTTTTACATTTTAAAAAAAACTTTTTTTTTTTTTACTTTAACTTTGAGTCCCCCTGGGGGCCTTCCCCACGGGGGCGGATCGTTAATACAGCATAATGCATTCATAGAAAATTTGCTTTAAATTTTTAAACCAAGAGGGCGGTTCCCCCCACTTCCGCCGGGGCCGAAGAAGGAAAATTCAAAACAGGGCCGTGAAGGAGGCCTTCCCTATTTTCCGCTCCCAAGGTTTCAGTCCCCGGGGAACCTGATCGGAGTGAAAGAACGGTCCGCGCACCTTTTTTTTAATTCTTTCTTTAAGGACGCCAGGGGCAAACTTTCCGCGGCGTCAAAGGGGGTTAAAACCAGCGCGGGCGGTGCCCCCCTCCCCGAAAGAAACCGGGCCGGGGGTTAGCTGAAAATTAGCCGCTAATACCCGGGGGCTGTTTTGGCAGGATCATGGAGCATCCCCCTGAAACCCCCCCTTTAAGCACCCGGGACGTACTCAAATGTCCAGAGTCTTTGGGGGGGTTAAAACAACATATAATGGATGTTTTTTTTTTTAGACTAATCGAGTGTTGGTGCCCTTAAAACTCTGCACCCCTCTGGGAGCACATAATCTTTTTTAAAAGGGGGGCAGTGAAGGGCTACAGAGATCCCAAAAAGAGCCCTACTGCAAAAATTTACATAGTTTGGGAAAACTGTTTTAAGCTTGGTCCCTTTCCGGAAAAGCAAAGGGTGGACTAATCCTCTTGATAAGGAATAAACTAAGGAGTTTTGACAATTCTAGGAGGGGGAAAGCTACAATTTTTTCTCCAAAAAAAAAAAAAAAAACAAACAAGGCTCATATGCTTAGGGAAGATAAAGCTACTAGAAACCCCAATTCTATAAGAGACCCGGGGAAAAATGCGGGATTTATGACCCGGAATTTCATCTCCAAACTTTTTCCATTATTTTTTAAACTAAATTTTTTAAACAAAACCAAACCCCACAACGTTAAACCTTTGGAAGCAGGCAAAAAATTTTCTTTTCAACCCTTTTTTATTTCCTTTAACTTTTCTACTTTTAAACTTTGGAGTTTAGACTTCCTTGAACTTCCTAAAAGGAACAAATGGTTCGGGGGAACACTCAAGGGGGGCTCCCCTCCAGTAAATCTCAAGGACCTGATGGGCTTACTTATTCCTATTACTAGACTTATGCCTCTCATTTGACCCCTTAAATGGTCAAGTTGTTAAATGCTTTTCTTTCAGGTAAACCTATCCCAAACAGCATGCTTCATTCCTACTTTACTTTAAACCCCCCAAAACCCTGGGTGTGCCCCCCAGGGACTTTTTCTAATTTTTTGGCCCAAAGCCCCCTTTTAAAATGCTGACCTGACCTTTTCCCTAAAAAAACCAATTTTTCCCTTGGGGCCTGAACCCATTTTAAACATAAGGATCAAGGGGGAAATTAAACCCCGGGTAGACAGGGTAGCAAAACACCTGAAAAATTTTTACCTTAATTGATAAATTTAATGAAAAGGGGGAAAGGGCTTTTTTTGCTGATTTAGACACAGAGAAGGCTTTGACCACCTTAACAATCTTTTGGTTCATGAAAACCCTTTGGGAAATTTAAATGAATTCTCGGGGGCCCTGAATCCCCCCCAAGGGGGTTGGGACATTTTAAACTCCCCCAGGGTGGGTAAACCCAGCAGGTGCAAAAACTGCCCGGGCCAAAAAAGCCAGCAGCTTTTTGGGGCAGCTCCCAGCCGCCTCGACCTGCGGAAAACCTCAAACATCGGGGACTCCAAAAGAATCTGTCAGTCTCAAGCTGCGACTTTCAATGCCATATAAATTTGATGGGGATCCTAAATCGCGGGAAATTCTTGCATAGGGGGCCCAAACCCACTGGAACTTAGGGGCCCCAACCCCCCTTCCCCTTACGGGGGAATTGGCCCAAAGGGTTGACTTTTTGTAGTTTTGGGGGGGGTCAGCCTTCTCTCTGGCAGAGCCCTGGCATGGGCCATTCCCCTCTGGGACAGGGACAATCCAGTCATGGCTAATCTCCATGCATTCCTGGCTGAGTTCCCTACTGTCTTCGAGGAACCTAGATGGGCGTCTTCTGCTGATACCGCACTGCTAAATCTGCGTCAAGGGGACTCCACTGTTGGGGAATACACCATCCAATTCTGCACTCTGGCCTCAGAACTGTCCTGTAATGATGCAGCCCTAAGTGTCAGATTCAAAAAGGGCCTCTCCAGTAGAATAAAAGATGTGCTGGCTGGTTGGGACCTCTGTTCTTCTCAGAGTGACCTAATTCACCTGGCCACTCAGTGATGTTCGGTTTGCCGAGAGACAAGAGGAGCTGCATCAAGAACGTGAACTGGTTCGGTTGTGTCGTCTACCTGGTTTTGCTCTGGTGTTCCAAAGGCCTCTACTGCCTCCTTTGCTGCCTCCTGCCAAAGAGCCCATGCAAGTGGGCAAAGCCAGCTTTTCTTGGCAAGAATAGTCCTGTCGATGTGAAGAGAATCTGTTCCTATATTGTGCCAGTCCAGAGTACTATCGCAGGAATTGCCTGCAACGTCCGGTAAATACCTGCACCTAGGCTATGTGGGAGAGGCTTCTCTAGGTGTAAATAATCCCTCTCTATGTCTGACCATGACGGTGCATTCTTCAGGAATCCTGTTTCAAGTTACTGCTACTCTGGACGCAGGATCAGCTGGGCATTTCATGGATGCTTCCTTGGTGAATAAATATCGCTTTCCAGTCGTCCGGCTAGATAAACCTCTGGTCATCTCCTCTGTTAGTGGAGAACTCCTAAATGACTCTATTCAGTACCATACGGAACCAGTATCTCTTCAGGTGGGAGCTCAACTGGAACATGGACCAAGTCACACAATGGGGTCAATACTGCCAATGCCTTTCAAGCCTCTGCCAGGTCTGCCTGTTTCATATCAGGATTTTAAAGATGTCTTCTCTGAGAAGCAGGCTGAGACCCTTCTGCCTCATTCTCCATATGATTGTCCTATTGCCCTCTTGCCTGTTACTAGTCCGCCTCAGGTCAGGGTCTACCCATTGTCTGTGCCTAAGCTGGAGAAGTGCATCTTCCATCAGACCAGCCTATCCTTCCTCGGGCATATTATCTTGGACAAAAGTCTGCAAATGGGTCCTGCAAAGTTGTCCACGGACTTGCAGTGCCCTCGACCAGTTGGCCTCTGGGCCATATAGCATTTCTTGGGTTTCACCAGTTATTATTGCCAATTCATCCCACGTTTCTCTACTGGGGTAGCACCGATTGTAGCGCTCTCCAGGAAGAATGTAAACTCCAAACTGTGGCCACTGGCGTCAGAAGAAGCATGAAATCTATGTTCGCCTCGGCACTAGTGTTGAGCGATTATTATCGACAAAGTTGAAATCGGCACAGTTTTTATGTTGATCGAAATTTTTAGATCATGCGATAATTTAGGTTAAAATCTGTGCATCATCTATTAATATCGCGCCATTTTCGGCACTTCCTGTCATTTTGGCGGCCAGCAAATCAGCTTACAGAATAGAGCAGGGTGAGATGTGTGCGACGTCATGACTGGGATGTGTATGGTTGCGATTGGCTGGAAAAATCACATGACCTCGTTTTACATAGAACAGCCCTTCCTGTTCATGATCAGTGTCTCTCAGCGTCTCATAGCAGTAGGACGTGCGCTCTGCCTGTGTCCAAACAGCTCAGCGAAATTATTCTATTTCTTCACAGAGAAAGCTCTACTGTTAGCTGTGATCCTTACAACTTAGTTAGATCAGAGATTGGAAGATTTTATGTAGTTAGGTAGAGAAATTTAAAGGAGCATCTACCGCTGTAAAGTCACAGGGGGAAGCGAGGGGGGGGGCCCCCGCGGGTGAACACAGACAAGCTCTATAAAGAATACTGGATAAAGTTCACCAAGACTTAGGGCGACATGTATGAATCTCGCCGGGTCGGGGCGCACCTTTCCACCAGTTTCCCGGCGGAATCTGCGCCTGATTTATGTCGGGGCCGGGGCGCGCTCATACATAGCATGTAAAGTCCGCCGCGCCTCGTCTGTGTGTTAGGCGCAGTGCGGGACTGAGGCACAGTGCGGCGCTGCGCCTATGATTCGGCGCCGGAGGTAGTGCGGTCATACATGCGGGGAAAAGTCCGCCGCGCCTGGCCAGTGTGTGGGGCGCAGTGCGGGGACCGAGGCGCAGTGCGGCGCTGCGCCTAAGATTCGCCGTCCGAGGCGGTGCGCTCGTACATGCGGGCAAAAGTTCCCTGCGCCTCAATAGTATGGGTGCAACGAAAATAAAGAAATAAACATGATTTTATTGAATATTTTTTTTCGTTACCCCCATATTATCATTCCTTTTACATACACATCGGTACAACTTCTGTAGTGTTATAATTTGATTTCGGCCATGTACAGTTTTATTTCAGATTGCATTAGAAAACCCATAGGAGCGTCGCTCGCTCTCCCATTGGTCCAAATAACGGCGCCTCTTTTAACTTAGCCAATCACAGAGCTCGTCAGAATTTCTTTTCCCCATAGAACTCTATGAGAAAGTAGCTTGCGCTCTGATTGGCTAAGCTGGACGAGCCCCCGCCGCTTCAACCAATGAGCTCGTTTCTGCATTTTTACTGAATTTTGAACTGTCCCGCCTTTAAATATGTTTGGTCAATTTTTCTCCATGGGTTTTAAATGGGACATTGTCGCCCCAAAAATTCTGTTTGGCGGGTTTATGCCCCCAATGAAAAATAGCTTAAACAATTTAAATTTAATGTATTTCCCGGAAAATTCCTCTTTTTGAAATTTCCCCTATGAAAGCGCCATCTCGGGCGACAAACGCATTTTTCGGGATTTTATCTGCTTTATTTGTAAAGAAGGGTTGGTTTCTTTATCTATAATTTTTTTAAATTTAATAAAAAAAATGTTTTATTAATCTCCATGCCGCAGGGCGCTGGGGGCGCCCGAGTTTTCAACGCCCATTCTCCAAGACTAAAATGGGAATGTCCCTCGCGCTTCTTTTTGGCTGGGATAGCCAACCCCCCGCTGCTCACCCAAACAGCTCTTTTCGTCTTTTTACTGTATTTTGAACTTTTCCCGCCTTTGATTTTGTTTGGGCCAAACTTCCCCAATGGGATATAAGGGGAAAACTTTGTTGCCCCCATTCTTTTGGGTTTAAATACTCCTTCATGGGTTAAAAAATGGGACTTTTGTCCCCCTATTCTAAATTGGCGGTTTTTAAACCCCGGCCAATGAAAATACTTAAACAATTTAAATTACTGTATTTCCCGGAAATTTTCTCTCTATTCCCAATTCCCTATGTACCCCGGGCCGTCGACAAATCGTTGTTGGGGTTTTAAATTGTTTTTGGGGTTTTAAGAAGGTTTTCGCTCTTTATCGATAAGGTTTTACATTTAAAAAAAAATATTTTTTTATTCTTTACTCCCATGCCGCCCCGGCCGGGCGCCGAGATTGCTTTTGGCGCCCATCCCCTCCATAGCCCTTAATGGGAGAAGTACCCTCGCGCTTGATTGGCGGGAAATAGCCAACCCCCCCCGGCTACCCTCAGTCAATAAAGCCCCTTTTTTTGTTTTTTACTGTATTTTTGGAACTGTCCCCCCTTTTTTGTTTTTTGTTTTGGTTTCCAAACCCCCTCCATGGGAAAATTAATGGGTTTTTGTTGCTCCTTTTTCTGTTTGGGTCAAATATTCCCCAAATGGGTTTTTAAAAGGGGTTTCTCTTCATTTCCCCAAATTCTGTTTTCTGAGCTACCCAAGCCCCGTACCCTTTAAACCAATAGCTTTTTTCAGTTTTTTTACTTTTATTTTGAATGTCCCCCCGTGGATTTTTTTTGGGTCAAAAAACTTCTCCATAGGAAAATAAATGGGCCCTTTGTCGTTTCCAAATTCTGAGGGGCCAGTACCCCAAGCCCCCGCAGCCCCAGCAATAAAGTTTTTTCCCACCTTTTTTTTACTGATTTTAAAACTGCCCCCGCCTTTGTTTCTAAATTGGTAAAACCTTTCCCCATGGGTTTTAAAGGGTTTTCCACTGCCCGCTCCTATTTTTTATGTTCCGGGTTTTTTAATGCCAAACCAATGAAAAATATTTTCAAAAATTTGAATTATTTTGTATTTCCCGGAAATTTTTACAAAATCATAATTTTTGGGGAAATTGCGCCGTTTTAGAGTTTAGGAAAGTGTTTTTTTTTTAAAAAATTAGGGTTTATTTTTTTTACGTTCACCCTCTTTTTGCCCACTGTTTTTTCCCCTTTTTAATAAAGGGAATTTTCTAAAATAATATCCCTTGCTGCAGGGGAGGGGGAAAAACCGAGATTTGTGTAGCGATCTTCTTTGTTCCCTTCGGCTTTTGGGTTTTCCGAGCCTGCTTCACTTCGCCTCTGCCGGAGCATTTGGACCAAAATAAACTAGGTCTGCCTGTCGGAGCTGCCGAGCGCTGCACTGCGCCTCGCTTTGCTGACTCGCCATCGTACATGCCTCGGAGTTTTCGAGCGCGCCGTGTCCCGCCCCGGATCACCTACCCCGCACCCACACCGCGCCCACTGCCCGCCCCTGCATGCGGGGCGCAGCTGAAAGTGGCGAACGCTGCACCTAACACCGCATCCCTGCGTCCGACAGGGGGATTCGGGCCGGGAGGCGCAGTATACGCCAAAAAACAGGCGTAAAGCCCGTTCATACATGTCGCCCTTAGTGTAGACATTGCACTGCAATAGCTTTATTATTAACAGTTTTCTATTGAAATATTTCCTGGATATTGGGCAGCCTGAACTTATATTAGGATACACATCTTTTCTAGTACTACAGGTCTCTTTGTTAGGTGCCAAACTCCACTTTTATTATCAGTATACATTTCAGATAGGTGTTCTTTTTCAATTTTGCTCATTCCAGCTTTGTTGATATAGCCACCTTGCAGTTAAATTAGAATCCAGCAATTTTGTTGTCAGCACAGGTTGATAGGTGCCAAAAATACCTTTTATTATACCGAATACATTTTTTAGATACGTGTTTTTTCACTTTGGCGCACTACAGCTTTGTTCATTGAGGCACCTTGCACTTAAATGTGAATACAGCAATTTTGTAGTCACCACAGGTGAGTTGAAAGGTGCTAAAAATACCTTTTATTATCCGAATACATTTCAGATACGTGTTTTTTCACTGGCACAGGCCAGCTTTGTTGATAGATCTACTTGCATGTTAAATTTGTGAATACAGTAATTTTGTAGTCACCACAGTGAATTGATAGTTGCCAAAAAATAGGTTTTATTATTCCGAATACATCACAGAAACGTGTTTTTTCATTGTTGCGCACTACAGCTTTGTTCATTGAGTCACCTTGCACTTAAATGTGAATACAGCAATTTTTGTAGTCACCACAGGTGAATTGAAAGTTGCCAAAAATACCTTTTATTATCCGAATACATTTTCAGATACGTGTTTTTTCACTTTTGGCGCACTACAGCTTTTTTGATAGATCTACTTTGCAGTTAAATTTTGAATACAGTAATTTTGTAGTCACCACAGGTGAATTGATAAAGGTTGCCAAAAAATACCTTTTATTATCCGAATACATTACAGATACGTTTTTTTTCACTTTTACGAACTACAGCATTATTTATTGATGCACCTTGCACTGAAATGTTAATACAGCAATTTTGTAGTCACCCCAGGTGAATTGATAGGTGCCAAAAAAATATACCTTTTATTATCCGAATACATTACAGTATACGTGTTTTTTCACTTTGCGCACTTCAGATTTTTTCATTTAGGCACATTGCACTTAAATGTTAATACAGCAATTTTTTAGTCACCACAGGTGAATTGAAAGGTGCCAAAAATACCTTTATTATCCGAATACATTTCATAAACGTGTTTTTTTGACTTTGGCGCAGGCCAGCTTTGTTGATAGATCTACCTTGCACTTAAATGTGAATACAGCAATTTTGTAGTCACCACAGGTGAATTGAAAGGTGCCAAAAATACCTTTTATTATCCGAATACATTTCAGATTACGTTGTTTTTTCACTTTGGCGCAGGCCAGCTTTGTTGATAGATCTACTTTGCAGTTTAAATGTGAATACAGCATTATTTGTTTTGATTTGAGGGATTTGAGAATAGCTGTGATTTTGCCGTCTTTTAGTAAGAGACTTTCCAAAACTCTTCCATACCTTCTCAAATTTTTATATTTCTGAACATGGAGCGAAATTCAGGTGGTAAGCGAGCAAAGAGGGGGGTAGGACATGGAGGTAGAGGTACGAGAGAGGTGCTCCTTCCAGTGCTGGCGACAACACGCATGCCAGCGGATTGTCAGTTGCAGGACCGTCAGGCCTGTCATCGCTGGGTCAGGCCCTGTGAATCTCAGTAACGAACAGCGTTGCCAATCTGTCTCTTCAGTGTTAATGCAACCTGCATCCAGCAGTCTTCTTACCTCCTCGTCCTCCCAGTCACGGCCACAAATGTCATCAGCATCATCAGCATCCGTCCAACATGAACCAGCCCAAATGTCAACTCGTGTACCCACCACTGTGGATAATCCATTTTCTGAAGACCTTTTTGATGACAAAATGCGGTTGGGGTCAGAAGGCATGTTAAAAGATCAAGAGGCCACAGAGGATGATTTTCTCTGACGCACAGTTACTGATGCCATCAGTGGGAGGAGAAGGAAAGCCGGTCAATCGCAAAAATCCCGGGCGGTCCGGCAATGCCTTGCAGTCCCCTCTTGCTTGTAGCCCGCAGCTCCTGGATGCAATGTCAGGATGACGAAGTCACCTGTGTTTGATGATGATGATGATGACATTGCGGATCCAACGTGGTCTTTTCAGCAGAATTTGCTTGCGAGCGCTTCATCACTGGGCGAGGATGAAGACGATGGGGTAGTGTCAGTACGGGTTCGGCCTCAAAAAGGGAGAAGGTGGTCGCAGAAGTCCGCTGATATGATTCCGCCAGCCACGGTCAGCGCAAACCCCGCTCTTCGCTTATCGCCGTCAAAATGGTCCAGGACCTCTCAAGCCTGGGCCTTCTTTGAGCAAGCCTCTGATTCACCCAGCGAATGTCATATGTCGCCTTGCCATAAACGCATAAGTAGAGGCAAGAACCTTAGGTGGTTAACACCACCAACATGTCTAGTCATATGCAGCGAATACATGAGTTGAAATGGAGGCAACACTTGGCCAATAAAGGCCAGACCGACGCCGGGCCTCCAACCACTGTCACACCCTCTGTCTCCGCCTCCGCCTGCTTCTCCGCCACCAGCCAGCGGTCCTCAGCTGCCCATGTCTCTCAGAGTCATGATCAGGGATCAGTCTCCGCTTCAGCCTCCACCGTCGCCCGAGTACCACCAGCAGCACCAGAGACCCATCCTACCCCTTCTCCTTTCGCCAGTTTGACGACCTGCATGCCGTACAGCGACCAGTCTAGCAGCCAGGCTTCTGTCTTCCAGGTTTGGGAGCAGAAGAAACACTTTAACCCAAACCATCCCAAAGCCAAAAAGCCTCTGAATGTCGGCATTGCCAGGCTTTTGGCCTTGGAAATGTTGCCTTCCGTCTGGTGGACACAGATGGGTTCCGCCACATCATGGCCCTTGCCTGCCCCCAATACCAGATGCCGAGCAGGCATTTCTTTGCCAGAAAAGCCGTCCCTGCCTTGGCCAGCCACGTGTCATCTAAAATTTCAAGCGCGTTGTCTGCATCTGTGGCCGGAAAAGTCCATCTGACCACCGACACATGGACTAGTAAGCCAAGGCCGCTATATCTCTGTGACGGCTCACTGGGTGAGCTGGGTGGATGTCTCTGGGGGTGACGGTGCCTCTCAGGCTCGGCGCACGCTCTTCAAAAACCGCAGGGATGGGTGCAGGGTTTCTTTCCCCCAAGGTCCTCTGGTGGCATTCACGTGCCCAGAGAAACCAGGCCGTGTTGAAATTAATCTGTCTTGGAGACCGTCCACACACAGGTCAGGAGCTGTGGATGGCTCTCCGCAACGAGACCGAGCGCTGGCTGGGTGACAAGAGCCTTGTGCCAGGGAAGGTGGTGTGCAATAACGGGCGAAATCTGCTGGCCGCCCTTAAGATCGGTAGGCTGGGGCACATCCCTTGCCTGGCAACATGTCATGAATCTTGTCGTCCAGAAATTTCTAAAGAGCTACCCGGGTCTGGACTGCCTGCTGAAGAAGGCTCGAGGTCTGAGTTCGCACTTCCGCCCGCTTCGGCCCTGCTTCGTCCCACCTGGCTGCGTTGCAGCGTCAGCTCGGCCTCCCCGTCAACCGTCTCATTGTTGACGTGGCAACACGCTGGAATTCCACCCTCCACATGCTCCAGCGATTGTGGCAGCAGTGCAATGCCATTACGCAGTACGAAGTGACACATGGCCTGACAAGCAGTGGTGCGGACTTTGGGGTGTTGAGCCACCGAGAGTGGAGGCAGGTGAAAGAGCTCTGCACCATCCTTGCCAGTTTTGAAGATGCCACCAAAATGGTCAGTGCGGACGATGCCCATGTCAGCATGACCATTTTGGTGATCTTAGTTCTGGAACGATCGTTGGACACTCTGAAACAACAGGTCCCGCCAGCGACGGAGGAGGAGACGGACACAGATGCGGACACGAAGCCTCTCTCTCCATCGAATCCAAAAGGCCCGACAGTTTCTCAATTTTATCGGTCTTCATTAGGCAGTGGTTCGGGGGTCCAGGGCTAGTGCAAGGCAGTGCATCAGCTCTCAGGGTGCATCATCTCAGGCAAGTCAGGGCTGTGTTGAAGCTGTGCCGGAGGCAGCGGAGAAGGAGGAGGTATTCCTAGACACCGACGTTACCAACGTCCCTGCCTTGGAAAGAGGTTGGCGCGAATTTGAGGTGGAGGAGGAAGATGAGGAAGATCAGTTTGCTAGTGCCCCCGACCCAGAGGCTTGGGAAATCAAGGCTCCATCTCTCACATGAGTGCTTGGATGCTCCATTTTCCTCCAACATGATCCTCGCATTTAAGGCCATCAAAAATGAACAACAGTTACTGGGTGGCACCCTCCTGGATCCCCGGTACAAAAACAAAACTCAGCACTTTCCTTCCACCCACCCAAATAGAGAGTAAAATGCAGGAAATGGAGACCTTGCTGATTGATCAACTGGAGACATCTGTTGCGTCTGCTTCACGTTCTTCAAATGTCACTGGTGGAACAACATCAGCGACGTGACAGCAGTAGAGTGTCAAGTAGCCGTAGCGGCAGCAGCAGCAGCACGCAAGGTGGCAGAAGCCTAATGGGTGACCTCTGGCAATCTTTATTTACCACCTCACCAACGCATGCAATGCAGGGCACACATACAACACACAGAGACCAGCTTAAGATCATGGTGCACGACTATCTGCGTCTCAACACCGATGTTTTTGTATGTGTTCCGGACCCAATAGACTTCTGGGTATCCAAAAGGGACGAATGGCCCGAGCTCTCTCGCCACGCCATAGAGGTGTTGTCCTGCCCAGCAGCCAGCGTCATATCTGAGCGGACCTTCAGCACAGCTGGAGGAGTCATTACAGACAAACGCATCCGGCTTTCCACAGATAATGTGGATCGTTTGACTTTCATCAAGATGAATCAGGCATGGATCTCTGATGATGTTATGGCCCCAATTGCCGAGGTCACCGATTAGTTGCCGGTCTACTTCACATTCCTCTTCAAACAGAAATGGTCCTCTTGAAAACTTTTTTTATTCTCTTTTCCCAACAGTTCATTTTGCTGGTTTTGCTGTGAGGAGACTGTAAAAGACAGCAAGGTTTCATGACAACACCGTATTCCATTTACTCACTTTATCTTTAGAAGTTTTCGCATTGTCAATGGTTTTGAGGTCATGTTGCTGTGAGATACAGCTATAATTATGGTCCTTTGGAACAAAAATGTGGCTTTTAAGTGGCATTTCTCCCTCACAATTTTTTAATAGTGGCTGAGAAGTAATATTTATAATTTTTTGGGGTCATGTTGCTGTGAGATACAGCAATAATCATGGTCCTTTGGAACAGAAATGTGGCTTTTAAGTGGCATTTCTCCCTCACAATTTTTAATAGTGGCTGAGAAGTCATATTTATAATTTTTTGAGGTCATGTTGCTGTGAGATACAGCAATAATCATAGTCCTTTGGAACAGAAATGTGGCTTCTAAGTGGCATTTCTCCCTCACAATTTTCAACAGTGGCTGAGAAGTCATTTTTATAATTTTTTTGGGTCATGCTGCTTTGAAATGCAGCAATACTAACAGGTCCTATTATATAAAAAAATGTTGTTTCTAACAGACATTTGTTCTTCACAATTGTCCAATAGTGGCTCAAGGGTCATGCTTTGAAGTTTTGGGGGGGCATTTTGCTGTGACATGCAGCTATTCTACAGGTCCTATTATAAAAATTTTTTGTTTCTAACAGACATTTGTTCTTCACAATTGTCCAAAGTGGCTCATGGGTCATGCTTTGAATTTTTGGGGGCATTTTGCTGTGACATGCAGCTATACTACAGGTCCTATTCTATAAATTTTTTGTTTCTATCAGACATTTGTTATTCACAATTGTCCAAAGTGGCTCAAGGGTCATGCTTTGAATTTTTGGGGGCATTTTGCTGTGACATGCAGCTATACTACAGGTCCTATTATAAAAAAAATGTTGTTTCTAACAGACATTTGTTCTTCACAATTGTCAAGAGCTGGCTGGTGCTGTCAGAAATACAGGAAGTAGTTTTGTAGGGACAATCTGTTTTAAATTTGGACACATATTGCAAAATTTGTCAACTTTGTTTTATGCAGGTCTTTAACATATGGCTAATCATTCGCTCTGTATTGAGTAACAAGCCTCAATCTTATTACAATATTAACAAAAAAAGAGAAACAAAGACATGGTGGGATTCCATCCTATTTTTTTAAAATGTGTTTTCTAGAATTAAAACTACTAAAAAACTTGCATGATACAAAATAGCTGGTAAAAAATTCCTCTGAATTGTACAAAGGGAGGTACAGGAAAACGTGACCAGAATGTAGGTTATTCAGAGGACATGGAGTATGGAGCACGGACAGAGAACAAAGTACAGAGACAATTTCCTCCAGCACGTTGAGTAAAATGAGAAAAAGAATGCCAAGAAAAAGGGCACCTGGGTGGAACAGGAGCGTTAACCACCAGTATTTCTAAGTGAAGCTCAATTGGTCCGCACTCATACGGAGGGGCAAGCGCTACCCAGGACAGGGACAGTATATGTCCAGTGAAACTAAAAATGGTGGTTGAAAGACTCCCTTTTTCCCGGCACTTTTTAATCTGGGTCATGCAGGTTTGGGGCTCATGCTGTGGCCCAGAGAACCGGTATAGTCAATGTTCAGTGAAACTAAAATGGTGGTTGAAAGACTCCTTTTTTCCGGCACTTTTTTAATCTGGGGTCATGCAGGTTTGGGGCTCATGCTGTGGCCCAGGACAGGGATAGTCTATGTCCAGTGAAAACTAAAAATGGTGGTTGAAAGACTCCTTTTTCCGGCACTTTTTAATTGGGTCATGCATTTGGGCTCATCTGTGGCCCAGGACAGGGATGTCTAGTCCATGAAACAAATGGTGGTTGAAAGACTCCTTTTTCGGACTTTATCTGTGTCATGCAGGTTAGGGCTATGCTGTGGCCCAGGACAGGTATAGTCAATGTCCAGTGAAACTAAAATGGTGGTTGAAAGACTCCCTTTTTCCGGCACTTTTTTAATCTGGGTCTGCAGGTTTGGGGCTCATGCTGTGGCCCAGGACAGGGATAGTCTATGTCCAGTGAAACTAAAATGGTGGTTCAAAGACTCCTTTTTCCGGCACTTTTTAATCTGGGGTCATGCAAGTTTGGGGCTCATGCTGCGTTCCAGGACAGGGATATTCAATGTCCAGTTCAAGTAAAATGATGGTTCAAATCATACTGCCTTCTGGCACTTTTTAATTTGTGGGTCATGCAGGTTTAAGGCTCATGCTGTGGTGCAAGACAGGGATAGTGAATGGTCTGTGATTTTTTTTTCTGTGGCTTTTATAACCTAAGTGTGTTGCCTAAGATGTAGCACGTATCCATTTGACTGTTGTGGATGTTAATTCCAGCTTCTCCAGCCCTGTTTGGGTGTAAGAATGAAGGTGTTGTTGCTCTGCCATAGACTTTAATGGTCATCGGCGATCATCTATCATCGACCATCGAATATCTTGTCGATGATGGTCGACTATCGACCATCGACCGATGTCGATGGCCAACGTAATCGCTCAACACTACTCGGCACCCATCTTGTCTTGACTGGACACAGAAAAAATCTTCTTTCTAGAAGTTGATGCCTCTTCTGTGAGAGCTGGAGCAGTCCTTATGCAGAAAAGTCAAGACCATGACATACAGATTCTTCTCCAAAACCTTTTCTCCCGCAGAGAAGAATTATAATATCAGAGAATTACTGGCCATAAAATTGTCCTTTTAAGAGTTGTGTCTCCTCCTGGAGGGGACTTATCATCTGGTTAACATATATAGCAACCAAAAGAATCTTTTGTATCTCCAGATGGCTCAGTGTCTAAATCCACAACAAGCCAGGTGGCCCCCTCTTCTTCTCCCTTTTCAATTTCGTGATCCACTTCCAACCTACAGAGATGAACATCAAGGTCAATGCCCTCTTCTTGCCTTCTGATGTTATAGGTGGGGAGGTGGCTCCACAGCACATCATTCCTCCTGAATGCTTGATTTCCACAGCTCACACAGACCTCCAACGTGTTCCCCCATAAGACTTATGAGCATCCTGTGCTCTGGAAGAGGATTCTAAAATGAGTACATTGCTCCCTAGTGGCCGGGCATCCCGGTGTACAAAAAACTGGTCAACTGGTCTCGTTACTACTGGTGGCCAGATCTTGTTAAAGATGTCAGACTTTGTGAAATATTGTGCCACCTGTGCTTGCAATAAGACACCCCGTCTCAGGCCTGCCACCTGCTGCCGCCTCTGCCCATTCCGAATAGTTTTTGGACTCACACACAATGTCAGGGTTGTTCTCTGCTCCACGCCCCGTCAGCCTCTTCTTCCGGCATATCCTTCATTTGCATGGACTTCCCTAGCATATTGTATCGGATCGGGGGTCCATTTTATGTTGAAGTCCTGGCATGCCCTCTGCTCTCAGCTGCAGGTGAAAAAAGACTTTTTCTTTGCATATCTTTCTTAATTTCCAGATTTTGGAAACGAGTCAACACGCCATCAAGGACAGATTTATGTATGCACATTAAGGAGATGAGAAACTTTGGTTACATGATAGCACTTTTAAATGATAATTTAGATGCTTTTGAAAACATAAGTTCCATCTGTGATACATATTGCATACACTATGGGCCACATGTACGAAAACTGTCTAGATCTAAAATTCACTTTGTTGCCCATAGCATCCAATCAGAGCGCCCGTTTCATTTCATATAGTGCTCTGAAAATATGAGAGGGGCATTCTGATTGGTTGCTATGACAGGCGATATAATCCAGTAAAATGGATATAAAAGGACAAAATGGAACTAGTAGCGCATAGACCAAAATATAGCGAACGGTGAGTGGCTGTACTATTTAAAAATTAAATAGAATAAGATTATAAAACTATAATTATAAAAATGAGATAAATTGACACTTAGGAATTGATATATCCAGATTATGTGTCAAATTTATTTAGCATAAAAGCAATTAAAAATGCAATGCGTTTCACCCGCACACTGGCGGGCCTCATAATCTTATTATATTTAATTTTTAAATAGTACAGCCACTCACCATTTGCTATATTTTGGTCTATGCGCTACTAGTTCCATTTTGTCCTGTTATATCCATTTTACTGGATTATATCGCCATTATACTTCCGGTGGATTGCAGAAAGTGCGAATAATTCTACACCGTTGGACTTGTAACTCCGACAGCTGGATTACACGTGATTATCGGTTAAAGTGTGTTGTACCATTCCTGTACAACCCGTCCAGGTGAGCGGTTCTGTCACTTGTTTTACTCAAGTTATTGCTCTGATTGTACTACACGAGGTGCGCCTGTCCCTCATCTTATCTCTCCACAGCACTCATTTGGATTAGACCTAGACAGTCTTCATACATGTGGCTCTATGTGTAGTTTCTGGGTTAGCCTCCTTTTGACGTTGATCAAGGTTAGACTGTCATCCTTCATTCCCCTCCTTAGTGTGTGTTCTGTTTGTCTTGTCAGCTGTTGTTGGTCTTCTTATTTGGAAGAACAAATGTTTTATATAAATAATATGAGAGACAGTAATATCAAGATATCAGCTTTTATTTAGCTTAAATTTTCTCAGAATAATTAGTACTATATTAACACATTGCATAGTTTACTATCTTTTTTGTAACAGATATGTCTGACATTCTTCTATCCTTTTGTACATAATATTTTTGCTATGTTTATTATATATTTCTTGTAATATGTATAAAACACTAATAAAAAATCAGTTAAGCAAAAAAAAGCGTATCCAGATGCCTGAAAGCTCATATGGTTGTCCCCATTTGAAAGTGGCAGTATGAAAAGAAGACTGGGAAGACAGAGCTCTGGAACCAGGTACAGAATGAAGGTGAGTATATATTTTACTTCTTTTACTGGAGCACCAGGACCTGCTGATAGGATTTTAGCATGAGGTAGACAACCCCTTTAAGTTATGTTCTCTTTTCTTCACACTTGGAAATTAAATATTTTTACATATTATTATATATGATGCCATGCACAGTGGATAAATGTCTCATACATGCTAATTCCACCTGTGCTAAGCCATTTAAAAATCAAAGATGAACAAATCGGGATGTTTTAGAAAGTAGTTGCTATGCCCTGAAAAAAGCTTCTCACTTGTAAAACAGTGAAAAAAACAAAACAACTAAAACACTTATAGTAATTCAAAAAACAACAATATACAGATTGTTTCTATAATTTAACCCTTTCAGGATATGTGTATCTAGCTCTAGGCTTTAGAAATGAACTTCAGACTATGATGTCGAAAGAACAACTTGCGTTGCTGGATATTTAGGAAAAGGAAAATATTTTGCCTATTTTTTTTCTGAACCACAAGTTGATTGCACTGTATCCACCCTCATATTTTACCCTTTAAAATGCAGAGCAAGTGATCTGGATGAATTTTAATGGAAAGAGATCTTATGGCATTGAAAAGTAATAAAAGGGCACAATGTAAAAATGATAAATTAACTCAAGAACAATATATCGCAATTTCAGATCTAAAGAAATATAAACATTTAATAATTAAAAAGGGATGATTGGTTTTTAAAACCACAATAAGAGATCCATAACAAGGAAAAAGTCTCAAAATCAGAATGCACTGCAAGTCGACCAAATGCAAGAATCCAAAAGAACAAAGTGTATTTAAAACATAAAAAATAATATGAAAAATAAGTGATCCTACCATATAGCTTAAACAGTAAGACACAGCTCTAGAGTAGATGTGAAGCAGTTGTAACTGAAGGCAGGGATGGGGGGGAAATTGGAAAAAATCAATACATCCTATTAAATCCCTATTTGGCCTATGTTCAACCTAGTGGTCCAAATAGAACACAGGGTAACTGCCCCGAAAAGGGCGACCCTGTCACTAACCTGTACCCTGTATACACTAGCACCTATGCTAAACACATAGCAATGTCCTGTAATTGTCACGATCTGACGAGCAGTAGGTGGATCCCCTGGTCACCGTGAGGAGTTGGCGTACCCTATGCCGGGGAGCGGTGTCTAAGGGGCCCCTTGTATTCACCAGAGCCTGCCGCATGGCAGGAAGGACGTTACCCCCAACATAGGCCCCAGCGGTGATAGCTGATGCCGGAGATGTAGACACCGGAAACGGGAGTGTGAATAAAGCAAGGATGAGCAGGCTAGGCAGGAGCGGTGTGCGGAAGACGAAGGTCAGCACAACGGACGATGACTGGAACACAAACGGAGAGCCAAAGGAATTTGCTAGGGAGCGTACGAGGATGTCACTAGAGAATGGACACCAACAACTGGGTGCTGACGGCAGGAAGAGGAATCCCAATAAGGCCTATGTCCAAACGCCATAGGTGGAAAGGAATACCTGTCATGTACTGGCCCTTTAAATCCAGGAGAGCTGCTCGTGCGTGCCCCTAGTGGCCAGCCGGGATAGTGCGGGCAGAGACAGGAGAAATTACAGCAACGCGCCGCTCGAGGAGGAAGCAGGACAGGGCCTGGAAAGTAAACGCGCAGTGAATCGCACGCCGGGTGACGGACCGTAGCACACAGCGTGACACTACCCCCCCTTAGGGCCCCTCCTACCCGAAAACCGGAGGCTGTGAAAACGCTGGATAAGAGTGTGAGCATTGATGTTCTCTTGCGGCTCCCAGGACCTCACCTCAGGACCGAAGCCTTTCCTGGTACAAAAGGTATCAGGTACTGTGCCCTCTGAAAGTAGTGCCACAAGCTGTGCCCACAAAGAATAGTGCCACAGACTGTGCTTATTGCAAATGAAGCACCACACTGTGCCACATGCCATGGCTCCTGAAAATAAAGTTTTACACACACAGTACCCCCTACAGATTGTGCCACATGCACCCTTTAAATAACATGACATGTGTTGTGAACCTTTTAAATAGTGGCACCCACTGTGCCTCTTGCACAAAGTTCCAGACTCGTCTCCCCTATAGATAGCAACTGATGATAAAGCCTGACAACTCTATGGTCCCTAAAAATAAAGCATCATATAAAATATATAAACATTCTCTCAAAGTAAACATTCTCATTCATCCTCGTTTCCAAGCTGTCATTTAGGGGTACTGACTTGGCTTATATAACATGACCTGTTCCAGTGGAACAACAGAGGTGGCATAATGACAAAATCCTTAAGCCCAATAAGGGAGGTGTAGACTGTAGGAAGGTCATTAGGTCACAGTCCCAAGAAAAGTCATTGACTGGTGGCAGTAGCACTGATACAGTAGTACATTAGTCAGTAACAGCCATTCAACAATGCCAGAAAAGCAGTCAGGTTTTGGACAAGGCAGTGCACAGAATGGAAGCGGAGTCAGAAATGGAGCCAAGGGTTAGCGCCGGAAGTAGAACAAAAAGTATGAGATAAACAATCTAAAGTGCAAGGCAGAGGTAGTATCCAGGAAAAAGGCTGAGGTCAACATCCAGGTCAGCACAAGTAATGAGAGCCAAAGCAAGAATGAACCACTATCAGGAGACAATGTATTGCAAAATGATTCCCAAGGCCTGACCTCATTTTTGAGTGCTTACTTGTCTTAGCAACCTAGAACACAGTGCTGAAACCAGGAGAGGTGAGTAATATAAACTTCCAAGATACAACAGAAATTTGTGTCATTTATGTACTTTGCATACCCTATGGTAAACAAGTATTTCTTGTACATGACTCTTTCTATCCTACATTTTTTCCAGATAAATCTGAATCTTAGGTCCCGCAACTCATATTTCTAAAGTGCCTATATTTTATATAAATTTGATGATTTCACTAATACCTATAAATGCGTAGGGCAGCAAGCAAAACATATCTCCTGAAATGTCTGTTTTAGTAAATACTTGTGTTCCCCATAAAATAACAATTCTGCAGCATCTTCTCTTCTATCTCTGTGGTGTGCTGTTTCTCTTATATTCCTTCTAAAAATATATTACTGAATCAGCCAGATGGGTGTCACCATTCCAGGTTTCAAAGGTGTGTGTCACTCTGTCAGCAGTTATTGAACTGCTCAGGGCAGTGTCGGACTGGGGGGTCTGGGGCCCACAGGGGAATTGATCTTGGGGGGCCCACCCTACTGTACATGAAAAATATTCCCGGCCTCTACGGAAATGCCCCCCCTTTTTACCACAAAATCAGTGTCGAAACAGAACTGTATTGTGTAGTACAATGTAGCACAAATGTCAGTTAACATACAAAGACACAGGGTAAGTAGCCCCCACCATATTCCCTCCACCCACATAAAATACCCCCTCCACCACATACACAATCCCCCTCCACAAAAAATATCCCCCGCCACCCACATACAAACCCCCCCCCCCCCCCCCATACAATATCCCCCTCCCCCCCACATACAATATCCCCCTCCACCCGCATACAATTCCCCCACCCCCAACAAAAATATCCCCTCCACCCGCATAAAATATCCCCCCCCCACCCGCTACAATACCCCCTCCCCCGCATACAATACCCCTCCACCCATAAATATCCCCTTTCCCCGCACAAAATTATCCCCTCACCCGCATCAATTCCCCCTCCCCCCACATACAATACTCCCTCCACCCCATAAAATATCCCCCTCCCCCCTACAACAATCCCCCTCCACCTACATAAATATCCCCCTCCACCCACATAAATTCCTCCTCCACCCAATACAATACCCCCCTCCCCCATAACAAATATCCCCCTCCACCCACATAAATATACCCCTTCCCCCCAATACAAAATCCCCCCCACCGGATACAATATCCCCCTCCCCCCGCATAAAATAACCCCCTCCACCCATACAATACCCTCCCCCAATATCCAATCAATTCCCCCTCCACACCTTTACAATATCCCCCTCCACCCACATACAATACCCTCCTCCATAGCCCCACATACAATATCCCTCCACCCACATACAATATCCCCCCCCACCCAAATAAAAATTCCCCCCCACCCCATACAATATCCCCCCTCCACCCACATACAATATCCTCCTCCAATAGCCCACATACAATATTCCCCCCCCCCGCATAAAATTCCCCCTCCCCGCACACAAAAAACCCCCCCACCCCGCATACAATATCCTCCCCCAATGTCCACATAAAATATCCCCCTCCACCCACATACAATACCCTCCCCCAATAGTCACATACAATACCCCCCTTACCCACAACAATATCTCCCCCACCCACATAAAATTCCCCCCTCCACCCACTAAAAATTTTCCCTCCCCCCCAACATACCCCCCTCCACCCACAACAATATCCTCCTCAAAGTCCAATCCAATACCCCCCTTTCCCCCACATAAAATATCTCCCTCCCCCCGCATACAATACCCCCCCCACCCGCATAAAATATCTCCTCCACCCCCATACAATAACCCCTCAACCCACATAAAAATACCTTAAAAACCAAAAAAATTCCTCTCCCCCCACATACAATATCCCCCTCCACCCCTAAAATATCTCCTCCACCCGCATACAATTCCCCCCCACCCCGCATACAAATCCCCCTCCACCCGATACAATTTCCCCCCCCTACCCCATACAATTCCCCCCCTCCCCCGCATCAATACCCCTCCACCCGCATACAATATCCCCTTTTCCACCCGCATAAAATATCCCCCCCCACCGCAACTTTTCCCCCTTCTCCCGCTACAATATCCCCCTTCCCCCACATAAATATTCCACTCCACCCAATACAATATCCCCCTCCACCCAATAAAAATATATCCCTCCCCCCGCATCAATATCCCCTCCACCACATACAAACCTCCTCCCAATAGTCCACATACAATATCGCCCTTCACCCACTACAATATCTCCCTCCACCCCTAAATATCCCCCCCCCACCCGCATACAATATCCTCCTCCTCCCAATACAATATCCCCCCCACCCCCATACAATATCCTCCTCCTTTTTAGCCAACTAACAATATCCCCTACCCATAAAATTCCTCCCCCCAATACAATTCCTCCTCCACCCACATACAATATCCCCCCCACCCGCATCAATATCCCCTCCACCCGCATACAATATACCCCCCCCCCATACAATACCCTCCCCAACCCGCATACAAATTCCCTCACCCACAAAAATATCCTCCTCCAATAGTCCACATACAATATCGCCCCCATGTTTCCTTGGTCGGGGCCCTCACACCTTTAAAATAAACCCGCAAGAAAGAAAGGTAACCCCATCAAGGGTTACGTGTTCCCTCATCTTACAATCAGGGGACCCATGTACGCTCCAACAAATGCCAATAAAACCTAAAAACATGCCATATAGAGACCACATAAGGTCAGCACCAGCTCAGGTAACTACAACACCACCATATAAGACCACATAGAGGTCGACCCCAGTCGGGTATACCTAAAACACCGCCATATAAGACCACATAGAGGTCAGACACCATCAGAAAAAACCCCTACAAAAACGCAATAGAGACCAAAAGGTGGTCGGGCCCCACCGGGAATAATACAACACCCCCATATAGGACCATAGAGGTTTAGACACCACTCAGGGGCACATCCCCATTACAGGGAAAAAAAATTTAAAAAATTTTAAGTTTAACCATATAGAAGTAAAATAACCCCCCCTAAACAGGGACTACCGGGGGCGTCCTATCTGAGGGTCGTTTCTTCTCTTATGAGTCGCTCTTATTCCCTTTTTTTCGCATCCGTTCCACACCCCATGAGATTGTCCCGGCCACCCTCATCCCTGCGAAATTTCACCAAATATCTTAGAATCCTAATTTTCCAGCATTCTTCACCTATAACCACCATGTAAAACTGCCCCGGGGGGGAAAAAAGGTAAAGCCTAGTTAGAGGCCCCAGTATCCTAAGGGGTTGGGGGGTGGGGGAGGGGCTAACCCCCCGGAGTAATGCACGATTATGGGGGGCTTCCCTCTCAATTATTTACCCGGTAAGTAGGCAAGACCCAGTAGATAGGCAAATAGCAAGGGCCCCCGGTAAAGTAGGCCCCCCTTTTAGGGAGGGTAGGCCCCGCTGGATAAGTTGGAAGCCCGGGGCCCAGGTAGGTTGGTGGGTACCTAGCCTGGGTGGTAGGTAAAACCCCAGGTAGATTAAAAACCCCCGGTTTGAAAAAGGCCCCATTAGGAAGTTTATAGGCTACAGTTAGGTTGGGGACCTCATTAGGAGGCTGTAGGTAGGGGTTGGGAGTCCCCCTTTAGTTAGGTGTAGGTAGGGGTTTTTTCCCCCAGTTATAAGCTGTAGGTAGTTTGGGGCCCCTTTATATAGGCTTCAAGCGTTAGGGACCCCCCCTTTTGGTAGTATACAGGGTTAGGGTCCCCCTTAGGTAGTATACGCAGGTGGGGGGCCCCCTTTAGGTGTATACAGACAGTTAGGGGGTCCTTTAGGTATTATACAGGGAGTTAGGGGTCTCTTTTAGCTAGTATAAGGCAGTTAGGGTTCTTTTAGGTAGTATACAGGGGTTTGGGGCCTCCTTTAGGTTTCAGGAAGCCAGGGCCCACCCCTTAGTATGTGCGGGAAATAGGGCCCCCTTTTTGGTAGCCAGGGGCCCCCCCCCTTTTGTAGCCAGGGCCCCCCTTATGTAGCCCGGGGGCCCCTTTATGTAGCCCGGGGCCCCCTTTTTTGTAGGGCCCCCCGTTTTTGTAGAAGGGGCCCCCATATTTAGTCAGGGCCCCCTTTAGTACCAGAGCCCCCTTTATTTCCAGGGCCCATATTTAGTCAGGGCCCCCCCCTTTTTGTAGCCAAAGGGGCCCCCCATTATGAGCCGGGCCCCCATTTTGTACCAGGGCCCCCCTTTTGGGAGCCGGGCCCTTTAGTTAGCCAGGGCCCCCCTTATTAGCCCGGGCCCCCCTTATTACCAGGGCCCTTTAGTTATCCCTGGCCCCCCTTTGTTACCAGGGCCCCTTTAGATAGCCCCGGGCCCCTTTAGATAGCCAGGACCCCTTTTTTTACCAGGACCCCCTTTAGTACCAGGGCCCCCCCCTTTTTTAGCCCCGGGCCCCCCCTTTTTTAGCCAGGGGCCCCCTTTAGATAGCCAGGGCCCCCTTTGAAGCCAGGCCCCCCCATTTAGCCAGGGCCCCCCCTATGTTAGCAGGGGGCCCCTTTGTTACCGGGCCCCTTTTGATACCAGGGCCCCCATGTTAGCCAGGGCCCCTTTAGTTGCCGGCCCCCCTATTTAGCAGGGGCCTTTGTTAGCCAGGGCCCCCCCTTTGATGCCAGGGGCCCCCCCTATGTTAGCCAGGGCCCCTATGTTACCGGGGCCCCTTGTTACCCAGGGCCCCCCTTTAGTAGCCAGGGTCCCCTATGTTACCCGGGGCCCCTTTGTTATCCAGGGCCCCCTTTGTTAGCCAGGGCCCCCCTATGTTGGGGCCCCCCCTTTGGTTACCCCATCCCCTTTAGTAGCCGGGGGCCCCTATAGTAGCCGGTCCCCTAGGCTCCTGCTCCGCCGCTCCTTGCTGCCGCCCCCGTACTGCGGTCCTCCCCCCTGGCGGCGCGGGAAGTGCCCGTCAACCACGCCCCCTACGTAGGTAGGGGCGGGCCCCCCCAAACGGCAGGCTGAAGGCCAAAACCCCTTCACCTGCCGGGGGGATCAGCGGAGCGCGCCCCTTGGTGGGCGCTGTGTCGCTGACACCCCCCCCCCGCCCCGGGAGTCGGGGACTTACCCCCAAACCCGGGCCGGCTCGGGCCCGGGAGCGTGCCCCCGGGGGCGTTCAGAACCGGAATGCGCGGGGGGGCCCCCGGGGGAGCGAGGCCTGCCTCCGGGGCCCACAGCAGCTGGGGGGGGGCCCCCCCGGGGGTTTCCCGGGGGCCCCCCCGGCGCCGTCGAGCCTGGTCGGGGTATCCCCAATTGTAGAAAAACCCCCCCTGACAGATTAGTATGATTTTTTATAAATATCTAAGTAAAAAGGACCCCAAAAAATTTTTTATTTTTTGGGGCAAAGTTTTTACAAAAAGGGGACATATCAGGTGTTGTCACAGGTCTTATATTTTTAAGGACTAGCATGTGTATGCAGTAGGAGGAAGCATGGTCCACCCACCAATGTGGCCTGAGAGAAGAAAACAGAATGGCGACAAGTTGAATGGATACCAGTGTCACATTTTGTCTGAAACTTGCTTTTTCCCGGGCAAGACCCCCATTGCCCGATTTTTTATATTTAACATTTATCACTCAACAACAAACCACAATCATGGTTTGTGTACTTAAATCTCAGTAAAAGTACCTACAAACAGACAACCATACATAAAGATCCAAGAACATATACAAAATTTGGGATGCTGCGAATGTATTAAATTGTCTCAGAAAACCAATCTTTAAAAGAAAACAATTTGTATTGTGGGTCTTTCAATTTAAAATCTCCCTTTTCATGATCACAGAGATCCCATGAGAGGGGATCTGTATACTGAAAAATTGATTTTATTTAATGTACTTGAGGCCAACATTCTCCACAGCACTGTAGTGAGATTGCCATCACTTACATTGGTCTTTGTGAGTGATGGCAATCAAAATTCTAAATTAACCTATTATTATGGTGCCCTTGCTTGGATTTGAACCCAGGGCTTCAGTGCAAAGTAAAAATTTTAGCCGCTGAGCCACTAGTTAAGCTTTCCTAAATAATGATATTGTATTTGGGGAACTTTATGTCAGTGCTGCAGGGACTGATAGAGTAAATAAAGTTTTAGACTAGCATCAGAAAAAAAATGCAATTATAATTTTTATTAAAGTATTTCCCCGGTTTAGATTCTTTGATCTTTTTTTGCCCCAAGAACAAGGGAGCGAAAATGTGTCGGGCACTCAGGCACCATCTTGATAAGTATAATTGCTATATTTTGGGTTTCCCTGTAACTTTTTACCTGTTTTTTTCCTTTGGTATTTTCTTTTGATATGCGTAAATCTTGCATTTTTTAGTGAGGGTTTTTTAATAAAAAATTTTTTTTATATTGTTATTGTTGATATATAGTGATGTAATGGTTGGGAGGTGTGTAGAGCGTGTGGTATCTTGAGAGACATTTGTATTTTTATAGCCTACTCAACCACATGATGTTGTCTTTGGAAGTTTTTTTTCCTTCATATATGTTGTTTTATTGTATATTTTCTGTGGATATCATAAAAATGTGTTACTTTTGTGGTATTTTTTTTTTTGCAGGTGTTCTAGATAAGGTTCTGTTCACATCTGAGTTTTGTCTATAATATGCTTATACCTCTTTGAATCTGACCTACAGCATATCCCATTGGAGCCCGATGGACCTCAATGACCTTCAATGGGTTCGGTTTTCTGTGATGGGAAAAAAACTCGTTCATATGTGACACACTATTTTTGTGAGCATTATTCTGAGGAGCCTTTACAAAGGGACAGTACAAGGACT
>JAODAL010049977.1:0-27776 GCA_025379985.1 Phyllomedusa bahiana | reverse complement strand
GTGGGTGGAGGGGGGATTTTGGGAGGGTGGGGGGAGGGGGATTTTGTATTGGGTGGAGGGGGATATTGTAGGGGGTGGGGGGGGATTTTTGTATGGGGGTGGGGGGGGGGATATGTATGTGGGGGGGGGGGATATTGTATGTGGGTGGGGGGGGATATTGTATGTGGGAGGGGGATTTTGGGGTATGGGGTTTGGAGGGGGAAATTATTGTATGGGGGTGGAGGGGAATTTTATTGGGGGGGGGGGAAAAGGTATGGGGTAAAATTATGTTGGGGTTGGGGGGGATATTGAGGGGGGTGGGGGGAGATATTGTTTGTGGTGGGGGGGATTTTGTATGTGGGTGGGGGGGATATTGTTGGGGGGGGGGGATTTTGTTTTTGGGGGTTGGGGGGGATATTGTATGGGGAACTTTTGGGGGGGGTTAGGGATGGACCCAACTTAGCCCCTGTGCTATATAGGGTTAAAATGACAAATGGGGGACTAACTTATTGTACTAAACAATGTATTATTGGTAAAATGGGCGCATTTAATTTTCCCAAAGGGGCCCGGGTTAATATTTTCACTTTCCTTTAGGGGGGGCCCCCCAAGACACCCCCCCTGGGGGCCCCAGCCCCCCCATCCCCCGGGGCCACAACATTTTTTAATCCCCAAAGTTTTGGGGGCTTTCCTGGAGGGTGTCGCATTAATGATTTTTGATGCCAAATCTGGGTCCCAAAAACAGTTAGAACAACCAGACCGAATAAAGGGATTTGTCTGAGCCAGAAATGCGTAGCCCCCTACATTTGCGCCTGTATGTTAAACCTGAGAAGAACACTTCAAACATTCTGGCGCATTTTTAACTCCCCTTAAAGCTTTTTAAAAACGGGCCTGGCTGCGCCAACTTTCGGGAAATTTTTCCCTTGGGGCCAATGTATGAAAACTCTTAGGTCTAAAATTCACTTTGTTGCCCATAGCAGCCGACACGGGGCCCCTTTTAAATTTTTTTCCGAGCATTTATAAACATAAAAGGGGGCGCTATAAATTGGGTTTTTTGCTGGGGGGCAAAAAAAGGGGACTTTTTGCCCCTAGACATTTTTAAATTCATGGGCCCCATTATTTGCTAGTTCGGTTCCCCCCAGATTTTCTGTTTTTCCCCTGCTCACCCACCTTTTTGGGGACATATTTCCCTGCCATCCTACTAACCCTTTATTACCGTTTGGCCTCTCTATTCCCTCAAATTTCCCTCCCCAACTTTTTCCCAAACTTCTTTGGTTTTTGATGCCCTTTGACAAAGGCTTGGGACAAAAATTCACTTTTTTTTTGGGCTTTTAAATTTATCAATTTTAACTTTTGTAAAAAAAGTCCTTTCCCAAGCATAAAATGGGCATTTTTAAAAAATGTTCCCAAATTTGTGTGACTATTGTTAAAAAAAAATCACCTATTTCTTTTGCATAAAACTTTGGTGGGGCCGGGTTTCCCTTACACTTTAAAATATGATGAAAGCACTAAATTCTGCCCCTATGTAAGCGGGCCCCTTTAAATATTCTTTTTTAGATTCACAATGCAGATTTTCACACATGGAATGTGTGAAAATCTGCAAACAATCTGCATAAAAATAGACTCATGGGGTCACATGTATGAAAACTGTCTAGGTCTAAAACTCACTGTGTTGCCCATAGCAACCATTCAGAGCGCCCCATTCATTTCATATTGTGCTCTGTAAAAATGAGAGGGGCGCTCTGATTGGCTGCTATGGGCTACAAAGTGAGTTTTGGACCTAGACACTTTTCATGGATTGCATATGGATTTTTACTGTGTCATTGACTTCAATGGAAAAAATACTCCTAAAAGTGGAACCATTGGCTGACAATATATAGAAA
This sequence comes from Phyllomedusa bahiana, assembly GCA_025379985.1. NCBI lineage: Eukaryota > Metazoa > Chordata > Amphibia > Anura > Hylidae > Phyllomedusa > Phyllomedusa bahiana. Next base: position 25,917 of record JAODAL010049977.1, on the reverse strand, counting down.
CGAGAGTCGTACACAGTGACAATGCAATTGAGATTTACAATTCACACAAAAGGGTGCTATAATTTGTAAAGTGTAGTAAAAATCTAAAGTTGAATTTACCTAATTTTAAAACCTTCTAAGGACCAGATTTTTTTTATGTCCTAGTGTATAAAACCATAGGATTCAAAGAGGGTGTACTGTCTATGTACTTTCTTTTTCTCGTGACTGTATGTTTATTATATCACTTTATATTTTTCTTTTATGCTTTTTCCTTTTGTACGTATGCAGCTGTGTTTGTATCAACAGGTATGATAGGCCCATGCATTCGCTAAATAGGGCAAACATAGTCCAATTAGGACTACATTTCCCTTAGCGGGCCTCCGAAATATCCATTTTTTAAAGGGTCCCCAAAACAATTAATGGGGGTAAAAAATTTGTATAAGGGGGTTTTTTTTTCACACATTCCCACTTTGCTACTCATAAGAAGCAACATTTTAGAGGTAACGGGGAAAGGGGAAAATGTATTTGGACATGGATCCTGGTCGGAAAGGGCCCAAATTTCTTTTCGAGCACCTTATAATATCGATGGGGGATGATTTCTTCGTTTACCATTCCCCATGGATTTTGGACAAACCTCTACCAAGGTAGTTAAATATTGGATACTATTGGGGGGGTTTTTTTATAAGTGAATTTAAAGATGGTTTGTAAAAATCTGACAATATAAAATCCGAGGTGTGTAGACTACAGTTAGGATTTTCTATTGAAGTCTATGGACACCGGTTTACAGTTGGATTTTTGCGGATTCTAAATTCTGAATCTGCTCAAAAATCCATCCAAAAATCAGCACAATGTAGACATGGCCTTATTCCCCATTTATGAATACAGTGGGCTTATAACTATGAGTTTGCTGTATTCAGTGATCCTATTGGCCAAATGCCACAACCGTATTTATTTATTTTTTGAGCCATTGATGACAGCATATGAAACCGGACAGGTTCCTTTTAATAGCACTGATTAATGCAAAAAAAGAAAAAAAGTAGATGGCATGGTATACTCTTTTTAAACATATGAAACTATGTATGATGGATGCCACTGATGGTGAGGAGACACAACCATGGCCCATGTGGCCGTTAACAGCTGCAAAGGTTTCTTAGGTGCGACTGGCAAACTTGCCTAGCCATTAATAGCTGCATAGGGGCATGGTTACAGCTACATGCAGCCCCGGACACTCTGAGTTGTACCTATACATCTGAGCTAGACACTGGGGAGACTCCCTGGTGTATACCTTAAGGCCTCGTTCACCGTTTATTTCGCCCGATTTGCCGAGGGTTTGACGATTGTAAATCCGCGGCAAATCATCGAAAAAGTAACACCTTTTTTCTTTTGATTTCAATAAAAAAATACGGCCGTCTTACCACCGGTTTTTCCGGGCGGATTGCCCCCCGGGGATTGACGAGGGCAACCCGGAGGGAGAAAAATTGATGTCAATTATTTACGGAGGGATTCACCACCTACAAGATTGGAATGTAATCCATTGGAAATCAGTTAAAAAAAAAGGCCCACATTTAGTGGCACTTATTTGCAACTGATTTTCAACTGTTTTCGGAATGGATTTACGATCGGCAATCCGATTAAAACGTTCTAAAAACCCGTGTGAACGGGGCCAAAGGGGTGCGTTCACACGCAGGGGGAAAAATACCGGCGGTTTCCCCTGTTTTGTGGTTAGGGGGGCTTCCCCACAAACCGCGGGGGGGATGGCTTTTTCTGCGAGAGTGGAAAAACCCTTTCCCCCTCCTCCCATTGGGGGTTTTCATATTTTTTCCGGAGGGAGAATAACATGTCAACGTTTTTTGGCGGCCCGCGGGGGGAAAAACCCCAGGCAGAACCCTGCAGTGGGGACTCGCACGGTTTTCCATAAAGCAAAATTGTGCTTTTTTTTCAGCCCGTTTTTTCAGGCGGCCCCTGAAAAAAACCGAAAACCCAGCTGAAAAACCGCCCAAAAACCCCTTCCCGTGGGGACATCCCCTAAGTGGAAAAAAATACACTGTCATCCTCACAACAGGGTTAAAGAGGGAACCTATGGGACAAATTTCAAGCGCTTAAATTTTGGGTCGGGCCCAAAATTTTTTTTCTTTGTTTTTTGCAACATTCCCCCAAAAATTACCCTAACCCTTGGGGTTAGGGTTTTTGTACTGGTTTAATCTACCCATTCTCTGCACTTTTGGTCCTGCAATCGTCACTCGAATCATTTTGAATCGGATGCATTTTAGACAGAATGACCTAAAGGGGGACAGATGGGGGACTGGGGGGCACCAGGAAATGGGTAAGTTAACACGTTTAAAAACAATATAAAGACCATAACCACAATTTAGTTTGGGGCGGGTTCACACGGCTAAAAGGGGGCCGTATTTCGGTCCTAATTACCGCCGGAGTGGCCAATTTAACGGCCGAAAACAGCCCATTCATTACGGTAATTCACATTCTATAGAGAACTAGGGATTACGTTCCCTCCCCCTGCAAGGCCGCCGGGCGGGAGATAATTGACATGTCATTTTCTAGGGGCGATCGCGCCGCTACAGTGATTGTCTAGGGGCCGGCGAAGGCCGGCCCCCCCTCCCGCCCCGCCCCTGTCCCACGGCGAAATTTGGGGGAAATTACGCCCCGCGGTTAAGCCGTGTGAACCTAGCCTTAGGGTACTTTCAGATGGTGCATTTTTGTTGTGTTCTTTTTTTACTTGCAGAAATGCACAGCAATAAAGGCAGTTTAATGATGTGCATTTCTGCAATAAAACACCAAAAAAACCACAAAAAATGCACTGTGTAAAAAAAACCTTTTATATCGGGTTTAGGCCAGTTTTAAAATATTTGGTTTGGGACTAAAAACCTAACTTTTTCATAAAATTTGGCAAACCAATTAATTAACGGGGAAAAAGTCAAACAACACAATCTATACGATTCAGTCATTTCTCATTTACAAATTAGTACAAAATTGTCCAAATATAGACATTTTTGTAGTCCAAATTGCAACAAATTATTAAATTATATTAAAATTGTAGCCTAATATGCACTTAGGAACCAGAGATCTGCTTTTTGGGGGGCAATATAGTAAATTTATTAATGCAAGTTTTGTTTATCAAATTAAAAAAAGAATCATCTAAGGCAAACCCGCTAGCTGGCCGATGTCCCTTTACATTTCCCAGGTCTTTTTAGGACCTATTAAAAGGTCTCAGAGGGGCGCGGCAGGCCCTATGGATTAGAATTTGGGGATGGCGTGATGAAGTTAACTCATCACGCCGCTGCCGCTCCTCGGCGCACAGCCGTCACTCAGAGAAGCGTTCCGGCGCTGGCAGCATGATGACATTACGCTGCTAGTGTTTTGGGGGGAAGAGGGGAAGACCTCGGTCAAAGAAAAGGTAAGGTGAGTATAGTGTTTTTTTTTTTAATACATTACCTGCTGAGGGGGACATCTATATAAAAATGCCTTATGAGAGGGGCTATATATACCCGCTGAGGGGGCCTACTATAACCCTTCCTAGGAAGCTATATATACCTATTGAGGGGCCTTCCCAAATCTGCCTGGGGGCCTCTTAGTACTGCCCTTTCTGAGGGGGAATTAAATACCCGTGAGGGGGCCTATCTATATATCTGCCCAAGAAGGGGGCTTATATAACGCCTTTCTGAGGGGAATATACTTATACCTATTTACATAGGACATATCATATACCTGCCTTACAGAGGGGAGCTGTATATCCTGCCTTACTGAGGGGGTATAAAATACCGGCCTTTTGAGGGGGGCTGTATATACCGCCAGAGGGGAGTTATAAAACCTCCTTACTGGGGGACTGAAATTTTCCTCCTTACTGAGGGGAGCTTTATACCCGCCTTTCTGAGGGGAGCTATATATACCTGCCCTTTCTGAGGGGAGCTGACCCCTGCAATTACACCGACCCGGTTTTTGCGGAGTCGCGCGATCGGCACGTACCCCTTTCGAGCGGGGGGGGGGGCGGCAGCCCCCGGCCTAAAGACATGCATACTCCGGGTTTTGAATGTCAATTATCTTCCCCGGGGGGTAAATACAATTAGCGGGAGAGGGGGCGTAAACAAGTTCTCATGAAACGTGGGTTTCCGTAATGATTTTGGGCATTTTGCTCATCAGGCGCATACGCTGCAAAAATGACAAAATGTGCCCCAAAATAAGCGGGGGGTTAACATACCCTTACTTAAGGGGGCCGTATATACCCCGCCCTTCTGAGGGAGCTTTATTAAAACCGCCTTACTGAGGGGGGCTTTATATACCGCCTTACTGAGGGGGGGCTGTAATACCCTTACGAGGGACATATCTATAAACCTCTTACTGATGGAGCTATTAAAATATATTTTTTTACTGGGGGGCTAAAAACACTACCTTACTGAGGGGGGGCATATATACCTGTCTTCTAAGGGGCATAGCTAATAGCTCACTGAGGGGGGCATATATCTATATACCCATTGACTGAGGGGGGCGTATTCCCTCCTTACTGAGGGGAGTATCTATATCCCTGCCTTATTGAGGGTAAGAGTAAGTTTCCACAAAAAAAAACCCAAAAAAATGTTTTTTTTTTTTTTTTTTAATTAGTTCAGCCCTCTAAAACCATCCCACTTTCTCATGCAGCCCCTTGCAAAATTTAATTGCCCACCCCTGATCTAAGGAGTAAAGAGGGACACTTGGGAGGTGTGTGCAGTGTATAAACAGCATGTGGCAGCTGTGGTTCAGGTTGCTAATATTTCTGTTTTTAGAGCCGACCTATGAATAGTGTAACCTCCCAAAAAATGATCCTACATAAGCCAAATAGTTGTATGGTATACCTATACTCATGATCTTTTCACTGTGTGTTTATAAAAAAAACATTATGGCGTTGAATAATCCCTTTAAAGGTCTTTAGGGGAAATACTTGGGTTTTCCTAACAATGCACAGGGGGAGCCCAATGGGTGGGAAAGGGTGTGTTTGTTAGGTGTGGACTACAGGATGAAGGCTCAGACTATGCAACTCAATGAAAATGCAAAGAAAGGAGAGCTCAAATGCTAAAAAGGGACAAGTGAGATGCAAAGAAATCCCTAAGTCTAAGCCGTGTATGCAAACTAGATGAGTAAGCAAGTTTATTTTTCTAGGAGCAAAGGTTTTAAAAATAGATAGATAGATACTAGAAATATAGATAGAGAGATAGATAGAGATATACTAGAAAAAATAAGAATGTAGATAAAAAATAAAAATAGATGAAAAGAGATACTAGTAGTTTGAAAATAGATAGTAAAATAGATAGATAGAAATAGATAGATAAATAATAGATAGATAGAAGATTGATAGATACCAAAATATAGATAGAATAGATAGAGAGAATATACTAAAAAATAAAAGGAATCTAGTAGGAGAAAGCTGATTGATAAAAACTAGATAGATAAAGCTAATAGATAGATAGATAGATAGATAGATAGATGCTAGATAGATAGATAAATACTAGAAATATAGATAGAGATACTAGAAATATAGATAGATAGATAGATAAAAAATGATGATAGATAGATGCTAATAGATGGTGAATGTAACATATACTTAGGTGATAGATAGCATAGATAATAGATAAGAATAGATAGATAGATACTAGAAATATAGATAGATAGATAGATACTAGAAATATAGAAAGAGAGATAGATAGATAGATAGATAGATAGATAGATACTAGAAATATAGATAGAGAGATAGATAGAGAGATACTAGAAATATAGAAAGAGAGATGATAGATAGATAGATAGATAGATAGATAGATAGATAGATAGATACTAGAAATATCGATAGAAAGATAGATAGAGAGATACTAGAAGAATAGATAGAGAGATGCTAGATAGATAGATAGATAGATAGATAGATAGATAGATAGAAAGATAGATGCTAGATAGATAGAGAGATACTAGATAGATGACAGATAGATAGATAGATAGATAGATAGATAGATGAGATGTAACATATACTTAGGTGATAGATAGATAGATAGATAGATAGATAGATAGATAGATAGATAGATAGATAAATACTAGAAATATAGATAGAGATACTAGAAATATAGATAGGTAGATAGATAGATGCTAGATAGATAGATGCTAGATAGATACTAGATAGATAGATGCTAGAGAGATAGATAGATAGGTAGATAGATAGATAGATAGATAGATAGATAGATAGATACTAGAAATATAAGATAAGAGGATAGATAGAGAGATACTAGAAATATAGAAAGAGAGATTATAGATAGATAGATACTAGAAATATAGATAGAAAGATAGATAGAGAGATACTAGATAGATAGATAGATAGATAGATAGATAGATAGATAGATGGATGTTTCAAACACAGTATTTTTGGAAAAATACCAGTTCTCTATGTTTAAACAAAAAGTAGATAGAAAAGAAATATAAAGGAAGAATGTACACTTCACCTTCCTATTTTTTAGCTGGATAAAACGACATTGGGTGTTTTTATCTTCCTCTGTCATATGCACTATTCTAATGCAACTTTTGTGGCATATTTTTTCAAAATGTATAATGCATAGATATGCATTTTTATGTACAATTTTTCTGGTGAATTTTTTCCCATAACAAATCTTGCGATCTACCATATGATTTATAATATGGAAAAAAGCTGCAAAAAAAATAAAATACCAAAAAGAAAAAGCAACAGAAAAGGTGCACTTTATATTTTCCTACTGATTTCCAGCCAACATCTGGCCACAATAGTTTTTGCACAAAAAGCAAGTTAAGATTCCTCAAAAAATGCTGCTATAAATGCAGTTTTATGTAAAAAAAAAAAACACAATATGTTAAGCTACCCTAAGGTTGTTTCACACCAACGGTGCGATTTTGGTGCGTTTTTGATGCGTGCGTTTTGGATGCGTTATTTTGTGGAACAATGTATATCATTAATTGGCTGTGCCTTCACTGCAAACAAAAAACGCATCAAAAACCGCACCAAAAACGCGCCGTGTGAAAGCACCCTAAGGCTAATCTATACACAGTAAATATTAAAATGCTGTCCAAATTCTGACAGCATTTTAACATCGCTGGACCACGTTATTTTTGCCGCAGATTTGCATTGAAACCGCGGTCATTTTCCCGTATTTCGCCCGTCGGCCCTGTACATTCAATGTATGGGGCCGATGGCAAATCCAGGCAGAGTATCTAAAATTAACACGTTTTAAATCCGCTGGATTTCAAAACCGATTGGAAAAAATCCATGCCAGTGTGACTACAAGCACGGAATTTTCATTGTTGTCTATGTACACAGTGACGTCTATTTCGGGGTATCCAAAAATAATCTGAATCCCCGAAAAATCGACCAAAACCTGTGCTGTGTAGACACAAGCCTAACGCTGGTATATTTTTCTTAATTTAGAAAATTTATTTTTCTCTTTTTTTATGATTTTAATATTGGGCCGAAATAAAACAGGCTTACTGCGAGGACCTTTATGAATGTTTGAGATGCCTTTCCTATCCTGCCTTTTAATTCTTTATCTTGAATCTTTGTGTCATCACGTGCTTTTTTTTCTTCCTTTTTTTCCCTATATTCTTCATTGATGTGGTGTGATTTCCATTCCTGGTCCTTACTACATAAATGTAAATTATAACAAGACGTACATTATGTTGGTTGAATTTATACAATTTATTTTATTTTATCATACTCCGAAATTGATATTCAGGTGTAAGTGGAAATTGTGGTCCTTAATTTATTAATAGATACTTGGCATATTGTTATTGGAATTTTTCTTATCTGATGGTAGTTTCGTCCATTACTAAGGTTTAGTAATTTTTTATATTTTTGTTGCTATTAATAAAAATCAATATACACTAGAAACTTAGTATCTCAGAAAATAAAATTCAAGCCATCCAAGGTTGTAGATTCAATAGAAAGTCTATTTTAACGCATTCACTGTATAATGCACGAAATACGTCCACATAATGAGTAAAAAATTTTTGATAATAATTTATCCCAAATACGAATAGACCGCCTAAAAAAAAAAACAACATACCCCTGCATCGAACGCCTAAGTGAAACTTTAACATGCCCTATCAAAAATGAAAATAAATCCATCAGGAAAAAACAATTAGTCCTTAACAAGACCGCCACACTCGTTGCCCGTCCCCCTTCCGGCCTCATGTAGTCCCCCTCTTTTGTTTCCCACTCCCGCAATCTACAAATTGTATTAGAAAGTAGGGCCATATCCCCCCTTTGATATTGGTAGCTGCATCTGGTATGAATTTTACGTCCTTTAGTGAAGTGTAGCATAAAAAACCAAAATAAAATTGAAAATTAAAAAAGATAAAAAAAAAAAATAAAATAATAAAGAAACGCGACAACCGACCTAAAAATGTAACTCCAAAACAACTATTAGCATCCGATCGTATCACGATTTCCTTTAAAGCTATCTCTAGAAAATAAATTATAAAAAAATCAACAGTTATGCTCTCAGCAAAATATTTACCAAACTACAGGTTCTCTTCCCCGCCAACTATACCTTCGTCAACCCATATCCTACCCCCATGAATTATCATACACACACAAATGTTCCCCCGTGTGTCTTGCTCTTTTTTACTAAGCTAAAGTAACAAAACGAAAACTATTAAATATAAACCGCCACCGCAATTGATCCGTCCGCAAAAAACATTAAGTAATCTAGCCACAATCCATTACCCGTCTCGGTTTATGTTCGGTACGGGTCTTCCAACCCTGTGCTTGTATCTCCTAAGTCGGGGGGTGGGGGGGTGGGGAAGGCCTGGGGTGGGAAGTGCTGCTTCTCTAGATCCCCTAAAAACACCCTAACCGGCGTCAGATTAGCACACTCATTCGCTCCATCATGGAGAAAATACACGCGCACACTCCCGCTTTCACAACTATAAGCAACTTGTTTCCTTGGGGATGCGGCCTTCTTTGCTAGAACCTAGGACAAGAAAAACACCTACGTTTATTTGGAGCGTGCCCGGGATTAATAAATGTCCTGTGCCAATTATAAATACCTTCACCAACTACCGCCGCCACACACCTTTAAATACCCCGGCCGATATATTCCATGAGATGCTAAAACCCGCCAACGTGGAGATACTAGGGGGTTCCTTATCAAGGATCTGGCTGTCCCTATACACATTAGGCTATGTTCAGATGGGGTTATTCATTATGATGGAGATATCCATCAGGGTATTGGGGGAAAAAGTACACCACAAGACAGTCGCAGTCGGCGAAAAATATACAAAAATTTAACCAACGTAGTCTATTTTGTGTCTGTGTTTTTTCTGTTTTGCCGGCAGTATAAAAAAAAAAACGGTTTTCTTGCGAGACACATAAGCGTGGTCTACTATGCTTTTGTGTCCAGCACCAAAAGTTTATGTCGTCGGCAAATATAGCAAATGTAGTCCAAATAGTTCAATCACTGTCAGTGGGCTACATCGCGGTATCTCTCGGGGTACCTTTTTTCCTGATACCCCAACAAATACCTGTACCACAGTGAATAACGTGGTGTTAACCCAGCCTAAGATTGTCAGCTTAAGGGTATGTTCACATGGCGTGTTGAGTCCGTGTGAACATATGTTTTTAGATACGTTTTTGGATCCCAAACAGACCCAAACAGGTATCTAATAAATAGCAATATGAGTTACATTGCTTTTACTTTGATAGTAACACGCAATCGGCGTTGATACGGAGTGATCGCCGATGGCGTCTCTCTGGATGCCACTTCGATCCTTCCAAAGAAATGATATTCAATTTCTTTGGTCCGAAAGAGACGCAGCATGAGCCCTATTTAAAACTATAGTGTGTTATCCAGCTGATCAACACGCTACCAAACACGCAGCTGTGTGTTGGATACATGTTGGATCCATTTAGGATCCAATCGACGCAGCGTTTTGGGATTCGATTTTCGGATCCAAAACAGATCCAAAAAATGCCGTGTGAACAACCCCTAACTTATTCAAATTGTTGGGTTCAGCCAACTTTAGTCAACCATGTATGGAAAGCTTCTCTGTGAACTCTCAAGACTTTCCAGATACCTGTGATCACAACATATTCTACCTGGAAAAGCCAGGTGTTATTTCTTAGAACAAAAGTCTGCAGTGATTTTATAATTGTTATAACAATTGGAGAAATATATTCCATATATCTCGTACTCTTTCGAATTCTAGAGACATTTTAATTGCAGTTGTTTTTAGCTTAGTAAATGTGGGAACACATCCCAGAGAGGAGCATAAACTTTCCAAATGAAAGGTGGGAAATGATCTTACTCATTGTCTGAGTTCATTCCACATGAACCTATAGTTATGTCTCATTGCCCTGAACAGACTTACATTATAATTTCTATACATGTACATACAAGTTTCCCTTCTATATAAGGACAGTAATGGAGTTGTGAAAAAATTAACAGCATCGGTTTTCCCTCCTCTGAAATATGTGTGGATTTTTTTTTTGTACCAGAAACAGAAATGACTTGCATTAAGCCAACTCCCTCCTTGTGTCTGTGGACATAAGTGAGCAGGAAATGCGCTGGGTTTCAGTTTACACAATTGTAAGTCAATGAAAAGAGTAACACAAGCCTGGGGGGAGGAGTGAGGAACAAAGAAACAGGAAAAGCAGCTGTGAGCTCCACATTGGAGACATTCCCAGAGTTTGCAAACATCTTCACTAGAGTCAGGGCCAGATTTCGGAAATAAAATATGCCATGTTTTCTCAGGAACACATAAACTAATGCTGGAAAATACATGAAAGATGGAGAGCTCTTGCAGGAGAATGACTTGGAAAGAAATGTTTTCAGCATTCCACGTTTCCGTGTATAAAGCATTCCCAATAATATGACGGCTACATCATATGCAGGGACCAACTAGAAAGTACAGAGGCAGTTTTCCCTGGTCTGGGTCACATCAGGCCACACTGCTATCAGTTTCTAACCCCATGACCACATTGTATTCAACATCGTAAATGGGATTACTTAGGCCTTACACAAAAAGAAAATAAAGTTATAGTGTTTGTAGCCATTGATATGCCAGGATTTGTCTTGCCATTTGATTAACTTAGGTTGCAAGTAGTGATAATTTCATTAGGAAAAAAAGATCACTGCTGTTGTAATGGAAATGAATCCGACACAGTAAACAGTCTGAGAATTCAGACCAGACAATTGAAGTAATGGTTTGTCTCACTACATTGATTCATCTTCCCATATACCTGTTTTCTCGGTTTCATTTTTTTATTCAGTGGCGGTTTACTGGCTTTTACTGACCTGCAGTGATAAGCTGCTGATGACACCAGGTCTGTAACTATAGCGACCAGCGTTGGTATCCTATCAGGAGAGATTGAACAGGTCTGTAGCTACAGCAACCTGAGGAGCTGATGCAGCCTCTACAAGAGGGGATATCTAGGTATAGGTAGGACACGGTTAATGGAAATATTGCAAAGTGACTTGTTTTTGCAAGATCTTAAATCTAAAAGGCAATCTTTGAAGTGAGACAACCCCTTTAAGACTTAGTGGAATCGCCGTGAATAAATGACATGTCAATTATCTCCCCGTGCGTACAATATGATCGTATTGTACCGCCAGGGCGGAGGAGGCGTAATCCATAGTTCTCTATGAGAACTGTGGATTACCATAATGATTGGGGAGCATTTCGCTCGTATTAGAGCGCAGTACGCTTGCAATACATGACGAAATGCGCCCCAAAATAAGCAGTGTGAACATAGTCTAACAGTAAAGAATCCCTTTCTATGTTTATGCAGAAACTTTCTTTCCTTAAGACGTAGGGGATGCCCCTACGGGCATCTGGATACAGTCCTGTGTATGAATAAATCTTTAGCGAGAGCTCTATATTGACCTTTAATTTATTTAAACATATTTATTATGTCTCCCCCCCAAACTAAATAACCCTAATCTTGCTAATCGTTCTGGGTATTGCAGTCCACCCAGTCCTTTTATTATTTTTGTTGCCCGCCTTTGTACCTGTGCAAGCTCCACAATGTCTTTCCTGTGCATTGATATACATTGTAAAATAAAGTATACTGTGACGTATACGTTTTTTCAACTTGAAAGAGCGCAGCGCCCTGCATCTCTCACCTGTTAAAATTAAACGCATATTTGACGGAAAGTGTAAAAACGGACACTGTGTCAATGTACATTGCACATCCGTCCTCCTATATGAGTCAATGAACATGTTAACGCATTCGTTTTTACCTGTGTCAGAACGGATCCGTCATCTGTTGAATAAAATGCGGTGTGCACGAAGCCTAACTCTTTGAGGACCAGAGGTCATATTTGTCCCATAGTTTTAAACTGAACCCAGAATGTGATTGAATCAACTTAGAGTGGTGACGTTTATATGTAATGAATCGTTATATATCACTAACTTTATACAACTAAGGCTAGGTCCACACCACGTTTATGATGTACGTTTAATATGTGGAAACGGGAAAGCTCTGATGGATACGCTAAATATATCCATTTAATTAAATGGTTCGATAGAGGCCTCTTTTTTTGGCCTCCGTTTAGTTAGTATATGTCTGTATACAGCAAAAGAACTGTGACACTCTATGGTTAATGGATGCCACTTCTTGACATCTGTCAAAGGTATCTGCTTAATGGCTGGCACGTACGTTAAAAAGTGGCCAAAAACCTAGTGTGTACTTAGTCTAACAGCAGGTTCACGTAGCGTATAGTGGCACGTACTGTTCACGCCGCTATGTGTCTGATGTTTTAGAATTCAGTGCATACTTCTGGAGAGCTGCGGCCCAGCCCCTATTCACCTCACCTACTCAATAAGTGCTATGATTTTACCGTATTTGGGGGGCGTATTTCGAGTGTATTTCAGCGTATCCCAAGTATGTCCCGCAAATACGCCATGTGAACCTGCCTTTAGGCTTGTTTTGATATGCATTAGCTTTGTTGTCAAATCGACTGGCATTTTTACGCTTAAAGGTATGTTCACACAATGTAATTTTGAAGTGTAAATTTATACTTCAAAATTAGCTTCAAAATACGCCTGACTAGAGGCGTATTTTGAAGTGTATTTTGAGGCATTTGTGGGCCGCAAATATGCTACACCATTTTTTCTATGGGTGTTTAATTTGCGTAAATCCCTCAAGGATTGACAAGGCAATTAAATTTATGCAAGTGAAATCGTCCCTAAATACGTGTTGCAAATATGCTTGTAAAATAGTCGTCGGGTGAATGACAGCGCATATTTTACATTGGAATCAATGAAAGATGCATAGAACAGGAATGTTAAGGTACTGTCACACGGGACATTCACAGCGCCAAAGAAAATCTGATTTACCATTAGAAAAAATGTAAGGCACATTGCAGGCAGATTGGATACTGACTCTGAGGCAGATTTAGCACTGAATCCTTGCCAGAATCAGCATCTAAAACAGCCAAGTGAATGTTCACACGGCGTCTTTGGATACTTTTTTAGATGCATGCTTGGATCCCTGTTTCGGACCTTAAAGGGACCCAAACACACATCTAACAATGTGCAATGTGATTTACATTGCTTTCAATGTAAAACACACAACTTTCAGATGAGTGATCACTGATGCGTGTTTTACATGCGTCTTTGTGATACGTGTTTCGGATCTATTTAAAGAATTGTCATGTCCATTCTTGATCCGTTTGATGCAGCAGACTCCCTATTTAAAACTATAGGGTGCATTTCTGCTGCAGCAAAAACGCATCCAAACATGCACATGCATATTAGATGCGTTTTACGCAGCTCTTTTGAATCCGTTTTTCGGATCTAAAACGTATCCAAAATCGCGGTGTGAACATCACTGCAACAATTTAGATTAGCTGAACATTGAGAGGTCACGATATAAATAATCTGAAACTGTATAATTACAGATATGATCTTTATAGCGAGAAAACCCCTTTAACTTAAGCTGGGTTCTATCTCCCATCACATTATCAAACAAGTGTGGGTATTTTCACACTGCGTTTTTTGAAGTGTAAATTTACGCTTCAAAAGCAGCTTCCAAATCTGCTTCAAAAAACGTCTAAAGGCATTTTTCGAAGCGCATTTTGAAAAATTCTATCTCCACTGTTTTCTATGGGGATTTTACGAGTAAAAAACGCCTCAAAAATTGACATTTCACTTATTTTTATGGCCGTAATTGCGTCCAAAAAATGGCTCTCAATTATGCTTGTGAAATACGCTTCGTGTGATCAACAATGTGTATTTTACTTTATAGTCAATGATGGAAGATTCGCGCAGTACGGCGCGGAATACGGGACCAAATCCATCCCAAAATAAGAGTGATAACCACCTTCTCTGTTACTTGGGAGAACCAGGAAGCACCAGATCTTTAGGGTATGTTCACACGGCTTATTTTGTGGCGCATTTCACCACGTATTTCGCAGCGTACTGCACTTAATATGCGGGGAAATGCGCCCCATAATTACGGTAATCCATAGCTCTCATAGAGAACTATGGATTACGCCTCCTCTCCCCGCTTGTACAATACGATCGTATTGTACACGCCGCAATACATCATGTGAACATACCCTTACAGTGCATTTAGCAGTGCTGATTATCACATACTCTAGGAAAGCTCCTGTTATGTTAGGCCCCATTCACAGAGGTTTGTGCTCCCGATTTGTGGTATCCATAAGGAAACTGAGAAATTTATCCTGATGGATACTGCGGGCATAGAGTTCTACAGGGCAAATGTAGTCCGAATTATACTGCTGTTACCCTATTTACCGAACATATACAGTTTCTACATTGGATACAAAGGTGTGGTAGACCAGGCTTTTGTGTCTGATGCATAAAGTGTATATGCTAACTACATAGGGCAAGACATAGTCCAATTTGGACTACATTTGCCCTATAGAAGTTTATTGTCCAGTCACAGCCCTGCTGTGGCATCCATCAGGATAGATTTCTCAAGGTATTCCCATGGATCCCATGAATGGAAGCACAAATCTTTGTTAAGGCATGTTCACACGGCTTATTCTGGGACGGATTTCAGCCGTATTGCGCGCCGTATTGCGCTCCAATACGGCTGAAATCCGTCCCAGGCATTACGGTAATCCACAGTTCTCATGGACATTATCCCGGCGGGATATGTGCCGTGGATAATGGATGTCTATGGGGCGGCCCCCCCACCCCTCTACACAGCAGCCGGAGTAATTGCGGGCGCAATCCGTCCCCGCAATTACGCCAGCAATAAGCCGTGTGAACATAGCCTTAAAGGGGCTTTAAATGTATCCATTGACCTCCACTGCCTGATGATGTGTCATTTTGGCCTCTATTTGGGCAGAATACATTGGGTTTTGCTGGATGGAAGATCGCAGACAGTAGATGTTTTTCATTATAGGACCTCAAATATGAGTAGCATACATTATAGCTTTATGTTGAGGACTACCCAATCTTCTTTTATGTGGCTTTTTTTATTCAGACAATTTTAACATGCATTTATGTCCAGCATTTTTAATTTCCAATAAAGAGGCCTATGGAAAATGGCCGTAAAAATGCTAATATAAAAAAACAAAAACATTGCAGTGTATTTTCTAGTTCACTTCTGGCTTTGAAACAAATGCCGTAGGTTGGTGACCCACGCATGGTATAACAATAAAAGGCCGTTCACACGGCTTATTTTGGGCACGGATTCCAGCCGTATTGCGTGCCGTACTGCGTTGCAGTACGGCTGGAATCCGCCCGAGCAATTACGGTAATCCACAGTTCTCATAGAGAACTATGGATTCCGTCTCTCCTCCCCGCTCGGCGAATACGCCGAGGGGGGAGAAAGTAACATGTTCATTATCCCGGCGGGATATGGGCCGTGGATAATGGATGTCTATGGGGCCGGGGAGCTGCGCCCCCGCCCCTTATTCAAGCTGTAATTGCGGGCGAAATCCGTCCTGAGATTACGACTTGAATAAGCCGTGTGAACCGGGCCTAAGGGTGTGTTCACACGGCGTGTTGATTCCATGTGAACATACGTTATTAGATGCGTGTTTGGATCAGTCTGTCGGACCCAAAACGGACCCAAACACGTATCTAATAAATAGTAATGTGAATTACATTGCTTTTACTATGAAACACGCATGGGCGTTCACACGAGTGATGAACGATGCATGTCTCACTGCGTCTTTCGGATCCATTCCAAGAATTGACATGTCAATCCTTGGTCTGAAAGATGCAGCAGGAGCCCTATTTAAAACTATAGAGTGTGATCCTGCTGGATCCGTTTAGGAGCCAATCGCCGCTGCGTTTTTGGATGAGATTTTCAGATCCAAAAATGCTGTGTGAACAACCCCTAATAACATAACAGGTTATAGCGACTAGGATTCTGAAGAAGGGTCGTTGATTTAGGGCTAGTTCACACGGCTTATTGCCGACGTAATTGCGGGGACGGCTTCCGTGCAGCAGGGGCGGGGGGCCGGCAGCTCGGCCCCATATACAGTCATTATTCACGGCATGTACACGCCAAGCGGGGAGGAGAGACAGAATCCATAGTTCTCTATGAGAACTGTGGATTACCGTAATGGCAGGGACGGATTTCAGCCGTACTGCAGCGCAAATACGGCACGCAGTACGGCTGAAATCAGTGCTCAAATCAGCCGTGTGAACGAGCCCTTAGGGATTTATTCTGATTGCCACATTGGAGCCTG
Source organism: Phyllomedusa bahiana (assembly GCA_025379985.1). Lineage (NCBI taxonomy): Eukaryota > Metazoa > Chordata > Amphibia > Anura > Hylidae > Phyllomedusa > Phyllomedusa bahiana. Next base: position 9,271 of record JAODAL010049977.1, on the reverse strand, counting down.
GAAGGGATTTTTCCCCTAAAATGAGGACAAATGGCTTCTACCTCATGGGGTTTTTTGCCTTCCTCTGGATCAACACTCTAGGGCAATAGGCTAAACTGGATAGACATCTGTCTTTTTTCGGCCTTAAAAACGATGTAACCATGGTATGCATTTTCTGGTATATCTGCTGTGAACAAATGTTAGATGTAAGTGAATAAGGAAATATAACGCACTACAATCATTGTTTTTTGTGGAGTTTTTTTGGCTAGTGCTGTGTTTTTTTCAAATGCAACATGATATAAGGGTGATGTTTGCTTCATGCAATAAATCATGTGATTCAATAAAGGATCGTTGATCAACATGTCCTATGATTCACTCCAGAAAAAAAGCATGTAGCTTGATTTTTTTTCATTTTTAACAAAACAAAATCCAGAAAAGTGTGTGAAGAATGCCTAAAGACAAAAGACCCCAATTTCAGCCTCCACTGTCTTATACAAGGGAACTACTTCCTTCATGAAAGGAAATTTGCTAAATGAATTTTTTAAGTTTTGCTTATCTCTACTAAAAAGGCATGCCAGCACAAAACTCCTTAAGTAAGGGGGCTCTAGCTTGTCATGGGGCCCTGTCTTTACAATGTAGACCCCTAGCTGGTTAGATTTTAGCCTCCACCCTTATACAAAGGAACTTTGGCTGCATGAAAGGGAATTTGCTAAGTGATTTTTTAAAAAGTTTTGCTTGTCTATACTGAGATGTCATGCCAGCATGAAACACCGCAAGTATGTGGGCCCTATGTAGCCACGGGGCCCTGTCTTTATTATGTAGGCCCCTTTTTGGTCAGAATTCAGCCTACGGTACCAGTGCAGCACAGTATAACGTTTTCTAAAGATTTTATAAATCTTCTTGATATGTTTATTTTGGCACTGCCGGTCTCAGCCAATTACGGCACTTTTATTCTTCACATGACCTTACAGCTATTCACAGGTCTCAGCGGTCTTTTGCCGGATATACAACATGTGACTGCTGAGGCTTGTGATTTTCTGCAGTGTCACATGAGCGCCAATTTTGATGTCATCAGTGGTCACACCGGGACCGGGGCTGGAGCGAGTGGATTTAGTTTAAATGGAAAGTTCAATGTTTTTTTCTTCTATTTTCTATCACCCCTGAATGAGTTTCAAACATTTTGCAATATTGCAACACCCCTTTAAAGTAAGCAGGCTTGTGGAGAGCATTGCCTGCACCACAATAAGCAGACCTCTGGTAACCACTGCGAGCACTGCATTAAGAAGACCTGTGGAGACTACTGCCAGCACTGCATTGTGAAGACATGTGTAGACCACTGCATTAAGACGACCTGTGGAGACCACTGCCAGCACTGCATTGTGAAGACATGTGTAGACCACTGCATTAAGACGACCTGTGGAGACCACTGCCAGCACTGCATTTAGCAGACCTGTGGAGACCACTGGCTGCAATGCTATGAGCAGCACTTTGGAGACCACTGCCATCAATGCAGTAAGCAGACTTGTGGATGCTACTGTCCACACAATAAACATACCTGTGGCGGCACCTAAATACAGTAAGCAGTTCTGTGGAGACCAGTGGCTGCAATGCAATAACTAGCCCTGCGGAGAACACTTCCAGCACTGCAGGGAGCAGAACTGTGGAGGCCACGGTTCACTCTGCAATAAGCCGATGTATGGATATCAGTGGCTGCACTGCAATAACCAGTCCTGAGACCACTGTTCACTCTGCAATAAGCAGATGTATGGAGATCAGTGGCTGCACTGCAATAACCAGTCCCGAGGAGACCACTGTTCACGCTGCAGTAAGCAGATGTGTGGAGACCAGTGACTGCACTGCAATAACCAGACCTGTGGAGACCACTGTTCACGCTGCAGTAAGATCTGTGGAGATCAGTGGCTGCACTGCAATAACCAGTCCCGAGGAGACCACTGTTCACGCTGAAGTAAGCAGATGTGTGGAGACCAGTGACTGCACTGCAGGAAGCAGACCTGAGGAGACCACTGTTCACGCTGCAGTAAGATCTGTGGAGATCAGTGGCTGCACTGCAATAACCAGTCCTGAGGAGACCACTGTTCACGCTGCAGTAAGCAGATGTGTGGAGACCAGTGACTGCACTGCAATAACCAGACCTGTGGAGACCACTGTTCACGCTGCAGTAAGATCTGTGGAGATCAGAGGCTGCACTGCAAGAACCAGACCTGAGGAGACCAATGTTCACGCTGCAGTAAGCAGATGTGTGGAGACCAATGGCTGCACTGCAATAACCAGAACTGTGGAGACCACTGTTCACGCTGCAGTAAGATCTGTGGAGATCAGTGGCTGCACTGCACGAAGCAGACCTGAGGAGACCACTGTTCACGCTGCAGTAAGCAGATCTGTGTAGACCTGCGGCTGATCTGCAATAACCAGTCCTGAGACCACTGTTCACTCTGCAGTAAGATCTGTGGAGATCAGTGGCTGCACTGCAATAATCAGTCCTGAGACCACTGTTCACTCTGCAGTAAGCAGATGTGTGGAGACCAGTGGCTGCACTGCAATAACCAGACCTGTGGAGACCACTGTTCACTCTGCAGTAAGATCTGTGGAGATCAGTGGCTGCACCGCAGGAAGCATACCTGATGAGACCACAGTTAACGCTGCAGTAAGCAGATCTGTGGAGACCAGTGGCTGCACTGCAATAACCAGTCCTGAGACCACTGTTCACTCTGCAGTAAGCAGATGTGTGGAGACCAATGGCTGCACTGCAATAACCAGTCCCGAGGAGACCACTGTTCACGCTGCAGTAAGATGTGTGGAGATCAGTGGCTGCACTGCAATAACCAGTCCTGTGGAGACCACTGTTCACGCTGCAGTAAGCAGATGTGTGGAGACCAGTGACTGCACTGCAATAATCAGTCCTGAGACCACTGTTCACGCTGCAGTAAGCAGATGTGTGGAGACCAGTGGCTGCACTGCAATAATCAGACCTGTGGAGACCACTGTTCACGCTGCAGTAAGATCTGTGGAGATCAGTGACTGCACTGCAGGAAGCAGACCTGAGGAGACCACTGTTCACTCTGCAGTAAGCAGATGTGTGGAGACCAATGACTGCACTGCAATAACCAGACCTGTGGAGACCACTGTTCACGCTGCAGTAAGCAGATGTGTGGAGACCAGTGACTGCACTGCAATAACCAGTCCCGAGGAGACCACTGTTCACGCTGCAGTAAGCAGATGTGTGGAGACCAGTGGCTGCACTGCAATAACCAGTCCTGAGACCACTGTTCACTCTGCAGTAAGCAGATGTGTGGAGACCAGTGACTGCACTGCAAACAATCATTCCTGAGACCACTGTTCACTCTGCAGTAAGCAGATGTGTGGAGACCAGTGGCTGCACTGCAATAACCAGTCCCGAGGAGACCACTGTTCACGCTGCAGTAAGATCTGTGGAGATCAGTGGCTGCACTGCAATAATCAGTCCTGAGACCACTGTTCACTCTGCAGTAAGCAGATGTGTGGAGACCAGTGGCTGCACTGCAATAACCAGTCCTGTGGAGACCACTGTTCACGCTGCAGTAAGCAGATGTGTGGAGACCAGTGACTGCACTGCAATAACCAGACCTGTGGAGACCACTGTTCACGCTGCAGTAAGATCTGTGGAGACCAGTGACTGCACTGCAATAACCAGTCCCGAGGAGACCACTGTTCACTCTGCAGTAAGATCTGTGGAGACCAGTGACTGCACTGCAATAACCAGTCCCGAGGAGACCACTGTTCACGCTGCAGTAAGATCTGTGGAGATCAGTGGCTGCACTGCAGGAAGCAAACCTGAGGAGACCACTGTTCACGCTGCAGGAAGCAGATGTGTGGAGACCAGTGACTGCACTGCAATAATCAGTCCTGAGACCACTGTTCACGCTGCAGTAAGATCTGTGGAGATCAGTGACTGCACTGCAATAACCAGTCCTGAGGAGACCACTGTTCACTCTGCAGTAAGATCTGTGGATATCAGTGGCTGCACTGCAATAACCAGACCTGTGGAGACCACTGTTCTCGCTGCAGGAAGCAGAGCTGTGGAGACCACTGTTCACGATGCAGGAAGCAGATGTGTGGAGATCAGTGGCTGCACTGCAGGAAGCAGACCTGTGGAAACCTTTGCCTGCAGTGCAGTCAGCTCGTACGTTAGTGCTTCTGCTTACACTGCAGTAACAGGTCGCAGGCTTATAGTAAATGGCAGGACATGCGCTGCACGGGTCACCGCTGGTTTTGTGTAGAGACAGGAAAGTCGCGTGTTTTATGAATGTTCCAGACACACGGAGCCCTCAGCAATCATCAGGGGGAGCTCAGACCTCCGCGGCTGGAGACAAGTATACGGACGAGGAAGGCGCTACTGGGCGGCAGTCCGCCTGATGACTAAGGTGAGGTGAACATACAGGGAGCGCGGAAGGCGAACACAGCAGCCGCCACAATAAGCCGGAGGCGCCGACCTACAAAACACGCTCTTTGTTTCTCCACCGCTTTTATCAATTGTAGTTTTTCAAAAAGCGCGGCTGAGCTTGCCCACAGCCAATCACCGACAGGCTACGCCATAAGGTCCAATCAGCGCTACACCCGCGAAATTTTAAACCTCTAAGGAGAGCCAATCAGCTGCGGGGATTCCGCCCCGGCTCCCTTTAACCGGTTCTAACTAGAGGAGACTTTAGCCGTTTCTACTCCTCCTACAGCTAAGGGATGTGGGCGGGACTAGCATTGAAACTTGCTAGGACTAAAGGCCAGCCTTTTTCTAATGACGCAATAAACATTTTTAGCCAATGGCGTTCGGTGGGCGTATCTAATGTGCTTCCGAAATGAGCCGTTCGTCCAATCGGCGTGCAGGGGCGGTAGTCATCGCTGTGCTCATCAGGTTGGTGTGAGAGGTACAAGTGTGGAAAACAAGAGGCTGTATTGCGTCCTCGTTTAAGCATTTCAGAGCAGGAACACACCCGGAGCGGTCACCCTCTACTGCCTCACAGCTCAGGTAAGTTCGCGCGCTTTTCTTGCCGCTTATATTCTGCTATTTGAACAGTTTTCTCCACATTAGCTGGAACTGTATGTTAGTATTGTGTTTGGTCATGTGACCCGCTGTTTACGGGCTTTTTACTGTAACTTTTTCGGTATATGGAGGGCTCTTTACGACTTACGTGACTGAGGGAGCCGAGAAGCCTTGCTTGGGGTGACTGTAGTCCGGGCTGTTATACGTTACGCCGAGACCCTGCTGGGCCTGAGGCTCGGGGAGGTGACGCTGCTCGGAGGTAGTGCTGCTACGTGAGGCGCCTCGCATGTGTCGCCGCTGCTTGTACAGGTCGTTCTGCGCTTATGGCGGCGGCTGCTGCGTGGTTACCGCGTTTTATCAGCGCTCTGCCGTGTTTTATATCATGAGTGTCACAAGACGGAAGTGGGGAGGGGCGGTCACGTGTGTGGCGCAGTTCCGCGCTGTAGCCGCCCTGCTGGGCCCGGAGCACGTTGTCGCGTCTCCTAATCATCGGTTACATGCGGAAAGGTGGTGCTCGTTTGGGCGGGAAGCCAGCGCTGTGTGCGCGCTCGGACACAGTCGGCCACGCCCATCCGAGGAACTTCCTCGTGTCGCCCCTCCCCCGTGCCGCCCTGCTATTTTCCCGGGTTTTGTGTGCTGTGGTTGCTGATCCTCGGTGTTCCTTTCATTCAGGTACAACATGGGGAAAGGAGATCCAAATAAGCCTCGGGGGAAGATGTCCTCCTATGCCTACTTCGTGCAGACCTGCAGGGAAGAGCATAAGAAGAAACACCCAGATTCTTCTGTGAACTTTGCCGAGTTCTCTAAGAAGTGTTCAGAGAGGTGGAAGGTGAGTGTCTCATGGCTCTGGTGAAGCGCTGGGTATCCATGTGGTATGGCCTGGTGAATAACCTGCTTTTGTGTTCTGTTAAGACCATGTCTGCTAAGGAGAAAGGCAAGTTTGAAGATATGGCGAAAGGTGATAAGGTCCGATATGAAAGGGAAATGAAGAACTACATCCCACCAAAGAACGAGAAGAAGGGAAAGAAGAAGAAGGACCCAAATGCACCAAAAAGACCACCGTGAGTATCTGACCAAGCTAACGGCCTAAACTATCCTGCTTGGTTGCTGGCACTACAATCTATGCCCCTCCCCCCTCCCGGTACCAGGCAGTTTACAGTGGTGACTTCTCACTGAGATTCCTGACCGCCAGTGTTGCACAGTGGCCACTTCCTAAGCATGAGGTTTTTTTTTTTCCCCACCATTCCTGTCTAGTATGGCTTCCAGTTTGAGGTCTAGTTCTAAACTGTTCATGATATAACTTTTTTTTTTTTTTTACGTTGTAGCTCTGCTTTCTTCCTTTTCTGCTCGGAGCACCGACCTCAGATAAAGACTGAAACCCCTGGTCTGTCCATTGGTGACACTGCCAAGAAACTGGGAGAATTGTGGGCTGAGCAGTCACCAAAGGATAAGCAGCCATTTGAGCAGAAAGCTGGAAAACTAAAAGAGAAATATGAGAAGGTAGGTTTCTCTGCTCTTACAGGTCACTTAAGCAAAAGGCCTGGAAATTACTTAATGACCAGAAACATGTTGTAGCTTTTGATTCACTGTGTTTAAGTCAAGTGACACAGTTGGATGTTTGAGGGGGAAGTTTAAGTTTACAGATTACTGTGCAATTAAAATTTTTATTTTTTTACACCATTCACATTTCACACTAACCTGTTGGATGAATTCTATGGGTTATTACAGTCAAGTAGATACCTAAAATGTCTATGGTTTTGTGTAATGTATGCACTCACTTTTTAAGTTTCTTCTCTACGTTTATATTGTTAGAGGATAACTTATTTTATTTTTACACATGTAATAACATGCATGAATATGCTAATACACCACCTTTTGCAGGCTCACTATACAGATGGCCCTGGGGCTACTCTGGGTCACCAGGACTGACTGTACAGATGTTCTGCTGTCATGTCATTGGGAGTCCTGATCATGTGATGGGGAATGCCCTTTGATTATGCCACAGCAATTAAAGGGTTAAGAATTGGGGATTAGAGGGTTCCAGCACTTAGACATTGCTGTAAGAAACGGAACTGTTAACTACAGCTGGGAGTTGCAAAACCCCTCTATCGGCAGCAATGTTGCAGCAGGTTAACTTTCAGCAACACCTGCTGTCTAAAGTTGGTGGGCGGTTAAGGAGTTAATGTTTAAGTTTCGGTATAGGCCTCATACACAGCAGTACATCGTTGGTTAACCAAAGCTTTTTCAACTTAAACTAAGAAGAAATTCATGACTAACTGTAGGTCTTCAATTTTGTAACAATTTCCCTTTTTTATTATAGGATGTTGCTGCATATCGGGCAAAAGGTAACAGTGATGCCGGAAAGAAAGTTCCTGGTAGGTCAGCAGGATCCAAAAAGAAGCCTGAACCCGAAGATGATGATGATGATGAGGAAGAGGATGAAGACGAAGATGAGGAGATGATGATGACGATGATGAGTGAATGCTTTGCCCGCTGTATAAATTGTGTTGAAGCTTTTTTTTTTTTTGCTAAGAATGTGAACTCAAGTGCAGCTCATTTTGTTAGCTTGGTTATAAAAACTGTACAGAATTGTGTATAGGTAATGTGATTCTCTAGGGAAAACCTATATTTTAATATAAGGAGTAGCTGGAGGGCTGTTAGAGTTTAAGGCTTCTTATGTGGGATGTTTCTGCATATTTAATGGATTCTAAGGGTAGCCCAATGTTAGTTATGAGACCCTATATACTTTAGTCCTGTAGACCTGGTGCATTGTACTTTTTTCTAACTTTTTTAGCAACTTTTTTTGTAATAAAATTATATATAATTATGTTTGTGTGTTTTGTTAATGGTGGGTGTTTGAAATAAAACACAACACTGCTTGAATTGAATGCAATGTTAGAAGCCTTGGAGAGGTTCTGTGATCTCTGGACTTGATTCCACATTAAATGCTCCAGAAATGGTATCTTGCTGCTCAATTCTTCTAAAACTTAAGACGGGAGCATCATCCCCTTGGCAAAGGATTATGTCCTTTGGGGCTTGACTTTTTCCATTTAAACTGGGGGGAAATTAGAATAGATTGCGGGGACAGGCTAAGACGAAGGTACCAGGAATTTTCAGTTGGCTTAACACCTGCAAATCCATGTGTTAATTTAATAGGTGTTCAACCATAGTTTAGATGAATCGCTCATACCCCTCCCCACACAGTCACACACACTCAATTATCAATAAACAAAAATGACAAAAGGGGTTTCTCCCAAAGGCAAAGTAAAATGTGGGGACCGCACCTTTTTGGGAAAAAGGGAGGGAACTCGAAGTATTGGCTCAGACTGGAGAGCTGTTAATTCTTGTGCACAACTCAGCGTTGTTTTATGGGAGGTAAGAGTACAAACTGGTATTAAGAACTCCCATAGAACAATTTGGAGAGTTGTGCACAAGCATAACTGTCCAACGACTGATCCCTTTTGGAGGGCCCGTTTCCATATGTGTGTTTTCAGATTTGGACCAGCACCTGTTAAACTTTGAGGGTATATCCTATATCGTTAAAGTCACAGTGGGAACCCCCTTTTAAAACAAAATCTTTTTATTATGGCGCATCATATTGTTGATGGTCGCCTTCAAATTCATGATTGCTTATTCCAAATCCTGGGAGCCACAGCGGCTTCTGCAGTAGAGGTGTTTAGGACTTCCATGGCTCTGTCATGTCAATACTTCACTTTCTGCAAATCCTCTTTTTGCCCTTTCCAAAGCTCACTGGCTAACAATTTTGGGAGGTTTTTTTTTGGGGGGGGGGGGTAAAGGGGTGCTGAGGTGTAGATTTTATTGGTTCCAGTTTAAGGTACATAAGATTTTGGGCTTTACAAGTATGGGGATACCATTAAAAAGGTAAAAATTTTATTTAAAAAAATTTTTTTTGGGCCCCAAAGGACTTGACCACTTATGGGTGCAATCACAATGTATTGCAGAATAGCATCTGATTGTTGCTCTTTTATGACATCCTGTTTAAGTGTACAAGGATAAAGGAAGAGCAGCCTGAGGGGCCCTTTTTTATCTGCATCCCAATGGTTAATGACTGGGATTTTAAAAACTCTATTCTCAGCCATGAAGGCAATACGCAGGCATGTCCACATTTATGAATGGGGTTACTTGTGCGCCATAAATGCCCTTTCCTTTTTTTTTTTGGGTTTTAAGGGTTTTTTTTTTATCTTTAGCCTAGCTTCACGCAGCATATTTTTTCTAAGGAAAAACTTGGATTTCTGC